>JAHQIW010003942.1:0-56441 GCA_019055375.1 Parelaphostrongylus tenuis | reverse complement strand
CAGCGACAAGACGGCCCCCCCAATTGCTTTTTGCTTTTTTTTTACGGTCCAAGGCAATCGCGACGAGTCAAGTACCGGTTATTTTGGAAAGGCAGTGCAAGTGAGTTCGCGATATCAACTTAGATGGAGATTTTTTTCGATAGAGTACTATGTGTTCGAGCCAGGTATAAATGAGGAAACCTTATTCCAACTTTAAAATGGAGTATCTTGTTATTCAGCTACGTATAACTAACCCGAGCGAAGGAAAATCGTTTAACAGAGCGGGTTCAAGATCGTTAACGTACATTTCTGGTGCACATTCGTTCTTCTTATATAAATAGAGAACTTAAGGAATCGAGACTTTGATTCTAAAGGAACGATATACATTTGGTAGAGGGCATTTTATCACTTTTCTCATCAAATTGTTATCTGGTAATGTGATAGCATATTTTGAGCCTTTATGAGGTCTACTATGTTAGAATAAAATGGAGTCAAAAAATATTACGAATGAAAGACAAGAAGCCTTTTTGGAAAAAAGTGTAAAAGTTTGAAAAGGCCAAAGCATACAGATTTTCTTGCGGCGTAGTAAAACTTTAACGGTTTTAATTGAGCTACTTCAATGATTATTCACAATAGAATAACGTGCATATTTTTCCGATTCGAGTGTTTTCTTAAGACCACAGCTCAAAGATCCAATATGCCTGATAATCATTTCTTGAGCCACGCATGTCAGTGGCCTGTCAAGGGGGGTTGACTTATAGAGGCCCGATACACGTGTTTCGATCTTGCGATCTCGTCAGTCGGGCAGACCCTTTCTCGTCTTTTGCCAGTCCTGTGTGGGTGCTCCAGTCCCCACACTAAGAGTTAGCCACGACGAACGTTTTACACTCTATGTCCAGTGAAACTCACCCACATACTCACCATACTCACGTGTATCGAGCTCCATAAGTCAGCCCTCCTTGGCAGACCACTGACATGCGTGGCTCAAGAAATGATTATTCAGGCATATTGAATCTTTTGAGCGGTGGTCTTAAGAAAATCACTCTAATTCGAAAAATATGCACGTTATTCTATTGTGAATAATCATTGAAGTAGCTCATTAAAACCGTTTAAAGTTTTACTAAGCCACCCCGAAAAAATCTGTATGCTTTGGCTTTTCAAACTTTTACACTTTTTTTCATAAAGGTTTTTTGTCTTTCATTTGTAATATTTTTTTGACTCCATTTATTCTAAATTTTTATGCCATTGTTTTGCGTCTTGGTATCAATCCGTAACCAGCTCGAACAATTCGAATAAAAGCGGGCCAAAGCAAATTCAAGTAGCCCTAATCACACTTGGAGTAAGCCCGCACGGCTCGAAATTTTTACTGCACGTTTAGAGAGGCAGGAAATTTATTATGATTCGTGCAGTATAGTGTTGGCTTCACTAGAAATATGGTAGAGATGGAAACACTGAATAACTGGAGATTAATTCGCATACGTCAACAATGCTGTAGAGACAGATCTATGGAATGCAGTTCGACCCCAAGTGTTCCACTTAAATTAAACGGAAATTACAAGGCTATTCATATGAAGCTTTTTGCATAAGATCACGTATTTTTGGAACTGCAATGAAATCACCACAAGGAGAAGTGTTTACACAGCATATAAACATGAACAAAAAAACATCTGCGTTCGGTGTTGATCAACTGAAAAAAAAGAGAACTATCGTTCCACGACAACAATGTACTGAAAAGTTTATACTTTGAAACTTGGAAGAAATAAGGTACAAAACTGTTTGTCGGCAAGCATACAAAATTTTCGTCACCCGATCGTCGCTTTTCGACAGTATCGGCAACTATTGGGTTGTCTCATGATTTCTCTCGCACTGTTGTTCGGTCCAGCTTTTTTTCTATTTCAAACTGAGTTAATGTCAAAAGGCTACGGTATATTTGAGAATGTTTTAGTAGCTTGAGGAGACACTTGAATAAGTCGCACCATCACTTGCCATATGAATGAATTGGGCTATCACAAGGTGGTCTCCTCGATGAACATCTCATACTGCATTGGCTGACCACCTCACATTGTAAAGCCGACTGGCCAGATTTCGTAGAAACTGGACTAGACCGCGGTGTCACATCCACCGTATAGACCTGATATAACCCTACCGGATTATCATCTCCTTCACGCCTTCCAGCTTCATTTTCGGGAGAAAAATACAAAGACTACAACCACCTCATTAGTGACCTCGCCGACTTCTTTGATTCGTCAACCTCATTCTTTCTGGCAGGAGGGCATTAAACCTTTGTCCACAAAACAGTTACACATCGTTAATCATAATGGTGAGTACACTGTTTATGTGAATAGATAAAAAGTGAACCAAAAATTTGTAGGAAGAGCTTCCAATGATCAAACCGTTGGTCAGACAGCTTTGGAAAATAAGCGAAGTGATGAATCCTAAGGGTACACTTTAACCCAATGAATATGCACGTATCTACTCGCTAAGAGATTTATGTAAACTACAGTGAGTTTTGTTGGAATTACTGGCACCTATTTTCATAGGCGCTGAAATATGTACATTTCAAATTGGAATTTGAAAATCAACGATGCATTTGTGGCCATCTGTCGTTCTCATCACTCACATTAGCACACTCACGCTGAAAAGGGCAATATTATTGAAAAATTTATCTGGGGACAACAAATTAATGAGGGACTATAATGCGATGCACTTGTGCTATGGAAAATCCAGCTTGTAGACCAGTGTTTTTCCTCCGCTGATAAAACTATGAGCAACCGCAGGCAGCGGAGAGTGATGACAATCGTCTATAGCTTGTTGGAGATAGAGCCGGTAGATATAAGAATGATACTGTCCTCGAACTCTACAATTGCCAATCACTTATATCGTTCTGTTTTCAAACTGTAGTTAGCGTTCGACCGCTCTTTTATAGACTCGCTCAAAGTGGTAGAATTTAATATGGATATAATATGTTTTCAGCTGTTAGGTCTAGTTCTATACGGGCGGCTATTTCGGCCTATTTGTATTCATCAGTGACACTCTCCCTCGGTTCAGCCCATCCCCTGAGGCTAGATAATACTCTATAAAGGAACTATTGTAAAAGCTACGAGTTCGACTGCCAGTTACCAAAGCTTTAGGCAATTCCATCTCGAACTCGCGGTGATTTTTTCAATTGGCGTCGATTCCTTTATAGAGGATTATTCGGCCTCAGGAGATCGGCTGAACTCAGGGGCCGAGGAAGGGTGATGCTGATGATTCCCAATAGGACGAAGCAGTAGCCTGTATATCACTAGACCTAACAACTCAAAACAAGTTATATACTTAGAACTATTCTAAAATTCACATACGGTTACTGTTTCGACCACACGCATCGGACTCACCAACCCTTCTGTGCATCGTGGGTACTCAATTTGATAATGGACCTGTTTGAGAGGATAAAAACTACCATTTAATGTATCGCTAAATCCTCATAAGTCATCGAAGTCATCCATAAATCGACTATACAACACTTATTAAAGTCGGATGTGCATAATATCACTGAAAGACTCGTCAACGCTGACGATCTCTGTCCTTTTATCAATCATATGATAAACTATTATTTGATCACATAAAAAGCTTAGAAATTTTTGTTAAGATTTAAATTTGATGTGAGCAGTCGTCGCTCGAATATGAGTATAGTGGGCAGCAATCGTCAAATGTTTTTTTTTTTGTAGATTCACCTCCATATGTGAGCAGCTTCCAGATCAAATCAGCTTCCATTCATTTGATAGCTAATGTTATGTAGAAAGTAAAAAAATTTTATTGTCGGAGTTTCAGGAAGCACATCAAATAGCGAAATTTGGAGACAAACGAAATCTCTACGACAAATTTGAAGTGGTGAGTCTTAGTAAAAAATTGTTCTCAGTATATTCGATATTCGCAGTTTTTTCTACTGTTTTTGTTGCTCTACTGATAAAGAAGATTCGCTAGATTGAAGCGAGAGAATTTCTTAATTTCTGTTGAATTGATTCTAAGCTTTTTTCTCAAGAAAGCTTTCTAAAAAGTATTTCGTCATTGAAGAAGGAAAAAAAAAGCTATGTGCCAATGTTAACAATAGCAACCTTCAATGAATATGGCATAGTAGGTTTTGAAAATGGTACTAATTTCAAGCTTCCTCAAATGGAAGGAATTTCCTATCACTCATTCTTTTCTAGAGAAAAAAATTTCGAGATATTTTTCTAAGCTAATAGTTCTGCTGAAACTTCCTGCTACTGATAAGGATATGACATCGTAGGAATAGGATACTTTCTGCTACTATAACCTCTTACGAAAAAATTTTCTAAGTTGGCAAGTTTCTTACGAGGTCAATTTTCGAACATTTACTGCGCTTGTAGATTAGAGTATGATATAGTTTTGATTGGATGCCGATTATGTTGTTCAACACTACGGATTCCGTTGCAGTACAAGGTATTTGCGACATCAAGTGCCACTCATCTCGGATATCTGATGTCTGAATACGAGAATATTACCGGCCGTTCCGTCAAAGAAGCGATTGAGCGCGATTTCAGTGGCGATGCGAAGCATCTTTTACTGGTAATTTCATAATCATTAAAAGTTCGTTTAGCTATCCTGAAGAAGAATTAAACGTATTTGACGTATCCTGTCGTATAGTTTGGTATGACACGACTCCTTATTGAACCGTCATCACACTGAATTTTTCACTGTACGGATCCCAGTACTTTTACCATTTTCTTCGTTTTTTTTTCGTTTTCTTCTTGAACGTCGTAGAATCCTGGTTAGGCGAGTCTCCCTACAATCTCGAGATAAATCCTAGTTAATGATCGCCGAAGATAGCTGGATGGAGGGAGGGGAGGGGAGGGGGGTGGAGTTCGGTCCCACGCGCGCCGCGACGAGCAATTCAACCACTCGGCCACGGCGCCCCCAAGTTCGGTATAGATAATCAAAATTATAGTTTCCATCGATTTAAACTCTTGACTTCATCCACTATCGCGTTCTTTTGATGGTGAATTTTCGCGAATAGACAAACAACACGTGCAGAAAGTGAACAACGTTTAATTGGAAAAATTGCACTACTGACATCATTTTCTGCCTATTTTCTTGTTTCAGATAATTTTCTTCTCAATATAGAAAGAAATTTGTTTGTTAAAATTAATCAAATGATGATTTTTCTAGTGGTAGTATGTACAAAGCTAGCCAGAATCGTAGTTAATTCAAAGTTTCACTTGTTTTAACTGAAATTGATATATCATGGAAATCCTAAGAACATTTTATTAAGTAGAGTTCATTGATATTTTCAAGCGGTATGCACAGAAATCAAACAAATTACAAACTATTCGGGTTTTTTTTTTGTCTTCTTTGATGGGATTCATGTGGGCAAGTTATCGGTTATGCTACAATGTTCGCATTTATGACATTTGTTTTGAAATTTTCATTCAACTTGAGCAAACAAAAATTTCATACAGAAGTATCTCCATTTTCATTACTACTGCAATTTATTTTCCTGGATGTCGACTTGGACAACTAAAGTTTGTCACTGTTTGTTTGTGAGCTACTAATACTTACTATAATTGCAATGTTGTTCGATAATATCGGCTACCGTTGTCGATTCTTCTTCTTGGGGTCATTTCTCGCCCAGTTTTACATCGTACTGTGGCTGGAAACCTTTCCTTCAAGGACACTGTAAAGAAAAAATTGGGTAATAACTCAAGAAGAAATCATATCTATTGCGAAGAGAACTGAGTTATGTAATCGAATGTAGCCATTATAATAACGGAGATATCGACTTGTCATCGGGTTAGTCACAATGGATTGTCGATCACTGGAGATTTCTGGAAAATGAAGCAAATATCCGATATTGTCCTCAATTGCACTGTTTCTACTTTTTGATTCTAGAAAAATTTTCGTAACACCCTTTCTTTTCTTTTTTTTTAAAGAAGATGAAAATGCCATGAGCAACGAAATTATTTATCAAAATAATACCACTGACTGGACATCAAAATTTTTAGCACATTCAAAACCGAAGAGACTAGATAAATCAATTCTAGAAGATCATAAATATAAAGCAAACTACAACCACATCCTTCTCATGAGACTTTCACAAAATGGGTGATCATTCATTTGAGGCCGCTGAATCTTTGGAGGACTCGTCGGGTTGAGGAGAAAACTGGCCCTGGCTTTGTCTTCTACGAACCGGAAACCACAGGTCGAACAGCACTCCCTGAACCTAATTTTGTTATCCTAGTAAATTCACAAGTAAGGAACGAATATGGCGGAACATCTCACTGTAACAGACGAGAATATATCAAGAGACCCTAGTGTTTGAGCCTATCTGTATTTGTCAATTTATTCCTTCATCTATCCAACTTAACCACTCGCTGGCTTAAGGTCCCCTCGACCCCATAAGCCTCAAAAAGCATCCATTAAATGTCGGAAAATAAGTGGCAGATTTATTTGACAACAGTTCACTTTCTCCAATGCAAGTGGAAACCTCTAACTCATCTATACGACGACCCACGGAAAACCGACGTGACTAGCATTGATCGAAATTTTTAAGGATGCAAATCCTCATGAAGCAGTCAAACATCACGCATAAAGAAGTTGGAAGACCGCAGATACTGAACGAAAAATAAAAACTGAATCGAAAAAAATGGTAGAATCCGCTTAATGTGATACATATGATGTTTGGTCATGTGATAATAATATGAAAACCCCCGTACCTTTGCTCTTTTGGAATTCTTGCCTTTATGAAGCAAAGAAGTGTCGCACTCTCATAATAAATCGAGCCACTACCTAGACTGAAGTTTAATTTTGATGGTCACGAAGAGAGAATTAGTTTGGATTTATATAAAGAATTTCTCAAGATGATAGTCCCTCGTGCATCGTGCGCTCAACATTTAGTAAGATTACGACAGAATCCAGGGGAAAGAAATCTTCCTTTTTTTTTGTCTAACCGTAAAGAAGTAAGGCTAGTGTGAGTAGTCGATTCTGTGCACCACATTTGCAGCTTCAATGACCCCACTTCTACTGAAACATCCAAAACCTTTATCATAGTGTGAAAGACATGTTATATCCGATACTATTGGTTCGGATGCTTTTATTTTCAGATTATAATAATTTGACAAAAAGAGATTAAGGAAATCCTCCAATTTGAGCAATTTGCAACGTTCGTACTTACTTTCACAAAGTAAGGAATCTAAAAATACTTTGTAGAAGGCTACATCTGCTTTTCTTATGTTTAAGTGTTTTATCACAGTATTTTACTAAAAAGAGTACATGTGGCACAGTGATTAGAGGTGCTCTGCGTCGTACACGAGGTGTATGGTTCGATCTCGCGCTCATGGCTCAGCAAGCCATCCATCCCTCTGGGCTCGGTAAATCGGTACCAGACTGGTCCTCAGCACTGACTCGGTTTAGCGGGAGGCCACCGCGAGTCAATGTAAAGGCAGACATGCATTCAATCACCTCAAGCGAATTCAGAAATTGAAGAGGAATGCATGACGCATCACTCAGGGACTGATCAACGCCGAGAGCTTTACCCTTTTATTATTTTACTCAAATATTTCTGTCGCATGTGGAGCAATGGGCAGAGGTGCTCTGTGTTGCACACAAGGTCGCTCTCGACCGCGCTCTCATGACTCACCAAGCCATCCATCTCGCGGATGTCGGAAACTGATGTTAGACTTATCTGAGAGAATAAGCAGCACTGGACTCATTTAGCAGTAGGCTACTGTAAAGGTCAAATAAGCTTTCAATCAACTCATCATTAAACGAAGCTAAAAATTGAAGACTGCATGGCACATCCTTCAGAGATTGATCAACTCCGAGTGCTTCATCTTTGCTTTCTTCCTTATTTTTCTTGACGCAAAAAATAACAGAAGTTAACACTAGACAAATGTGGTTTTCTTTTGTATCCCTCCGAAGAAATCGCTGATAAGCGCTATTCTTCTCCACCAAGGGTCTTTTTCGTTGAATAAATTGGCTAATGAAAGGACACGTGTAACAATGTAAGTGGAGAATAGAAAAGAGACACACGTTTCGGTTCGACACCTGCCTCGGGCTCACCAATCTATCTGTACCTCCTGGTGCCGGGAAAATTGCACCATACTTGTTCGCACCTCGTGGATACATTAATGAGGTACCTCAAACTATTGTTTAGATTTTTACATGCACTCAGTTCACCTTTACGGTACTTTGTGAAGTCGAATGCACTGCTCATTCCTCAAAAACTGATTAACACCAAAGGCTTTCTTTGTAAAAAAGTTGAGAAGTGAATGCATAACGTCTTATCCATTGAACACGACAAAAAATTAGCAGGCTCTGTTGCTCACCTCAGAAATTGAATCTCTGGCTCTACGGAGTACAGAGAATTTCCTACGAACATGTCTTTTCAAAAACTCAACCTTGTCCAAAATCTCTCATTGTTTTCCTCTTCCTCATATTTGCTACCAGTTACAATTTATTTAGGTTCATGAGCTGTACAACCATGCTATGAGCCTCAGAACTTTAGATTGTATTATCATTATATCTATCTTCTTGTTTCCGAACCAATGAGACTGAAAATTTTTCCTTAACAGATCCTTTTTCCTTATTCGTTGACTTCTAGTTTAAGTTTTAGACGAACAGCCTACGAAAATTCACCTCACGTCACCTGTTCCTTAATCTCACCGTCCAAGAAAGTCACTACTAACAATATATGCGCTATCAACGCTTTAGTTTGTCATGACAATGGGTCTAGAATTAATCGACTTGTCTCCTCATGTAAGGATCACCAAATCGTAAATCGGGTACATAAACCAAAGACAGCTATGTACCAGATAATGATCTAGATAAATCTTCCAGTATATTCGTACGGGCATGCTTCTCTGTATCCGGATTGACTCCTGCATAGTGGTTCTGGGTAAAGCTTGTGATGATGCAGGATATTAGCGGAAAGAAGACGGTTCGAAGTCGATCTCATCAAGTATGTTTTGAATCTACTCCTGATGATTCCAACAAGCTGTTAAGAGCGAACGCAGCAAGACACTGCAAGCCACTCGTGAATGCTACCTTGTATGAGTGGCAGCGAACATGACTGAAACATGATACTGTCCGTGTTCATCTAGCGAATGGAGCTCAAGGGCTAATCATACGGAGACAGCTAGTGCTTGCGTGATCCATGATGGGACGTTTGATGATTAACGGGATAACAGGTGTTTATTTTCACACAGGATTCCAGAGTAATGCATGGGACACAGGTTATATTTCCGCGGGAAACAAAAGAAGTAGAAAATCTAATATTTTCATAAATTGTGTGCCAGTGGCACAGTGGATAGAGGTGCTCTGCGACGCAGATGATCGTTCAGTCGATGGCCGATAGCTCGATCTCGCGCTCAAAACTTCACCGAGCCCTCCATCTCTCAGGGATCGGTGAGCGCGTACCAGACTTGTATTGGAGGATAGCAGCACCGCCTCCATACATTGATAGAAAAATACAAGTCATTGTAAAGGCTGGATGTGCATAAAATTGCCTCAAATGAAGCTAAAATGAAAAAGAATACATGGCTTATTCCTGGCGGTTTGCTTAACGTTGAGAGCTGTATCCATAGATTAGGCTTCTTCTTATAAAGCCGGATCAAAGTCTTGGTTGAAATAGGAGAACTTATTAGGCGAGTTACCGTAATCATGCCAAATTTGTACTATTGGGCATCCTAGTATTTAACACGCTTCATTGCGTCCACTTGAACTTGAAAAAGGAGATATCCTGAAGGTAATAAGGAGAGGCAGGTGGCCGAGTAGTTAGTGATACATGCCATAAATAAACAAGATTTTAGTTCGATTACCTTCCCAGCACTCCTAAATTTCATCACCGAGCACCCTTCAGAACTTCTCAGCGCGATTTCCTCTTAGATTGCAAGGAGAATCGCCTGACCAGCACTCTACTTTAATCACGAATGAGACGAAATTCTCATGCAGAAGTAAAAAGAGAGCTCGGAGTTGTTTGAAGCCCTTCGTGTAAGAAGCATGCAAGAAACGAATCCAGTGCTAGAAGCTTTGGGACCCACGCAATAAAAAGTGATGACGGGTCATATAAATAGATATATAATTAGTAAGTAAACCAAAGAAAACTCCTCGTTTGAAAGTATACATTTTTTTGTGGATAGAGATTAGCTTTGATAGGAGAAATTGAAAACTCGGTATTGACAGAATGGTTTAGGCGTTGATGATGGTCGCACAAAGCAAGCCGAAATTCTTCGCTCAACAAATATATGACGCTATTAAGGTAAGTAAGGGATGAATATATTGTGGAAGCGAAGAGTGTGGATTTTTATTACGATGAAAATGAAATCACTCTAGAGGGTAGTCACTGGTTCAAGAATTGCTCCATCAGAGGTTACTTTAGAAGGAACATGTGAAGTAGAAACGAAAATCATCAACG
This sequence comes from Parelaphostrongylus tenuis, assembly GCA_019055375.1. Taxonomy (NCBI): domain Eukaryota; kingdom Metazoa; phylum Nematoda; class Chromadorea; order Rhabditida; family Metastrongylidae; genus Parelaphostrongylus; species Parelaphostrongylus tenuis. The sequence goes on along the minus strand of JAHQIW010003942.1, from coordinate 46,054 downwards.
AGACAAGAGGGAGAAGATCGGATCGCTTCGAATGATCTTGTACAATCTATGAGTAGCCCATCAGTATGGAAGACGGAACAAGCCGCCTTACGAGTTTATTGTCTAATCTGTAGCTTTCATAGTACACGTCCGTGCACTTGAAAGAATTCCTGTTCTTCAGTTCTTTAATCGAACAATTCAGTACCCTCACAATCCATTTTCACTGCTAGCAATCAGCATCCGTAGTCACTCTGAATTCCGGGTAGTTCCCTCGCTGACCTCCGTTTCCTGACGCCTCGCCATCCATAATTATAGTCTGTCACGCAGTCGAAACACAAAAAAAGTGCAGCCAGGCGGCCGGGATCGAACAGGCCGTCGGTCGACCTTGTCGACGCCCGCTCTCCCAGATGGGAGATTGATCAGCTGCAAAAACTAGCATCAAATGTTCTTATGTCGCACTGAAAACCAATATAAAGCTGAGAATATCGGCAACGAGCGGGCAACGCAGAGATGCTACTGGTTTTTTCGCCTTCAGCGATGCAAAGTCTTTTCGTAATCAAGACATAAAATGGAGAAAGGTTTTCGTGCAATCAATCTGAATAATTTGTTTTCCAATTTTCCTCATCTAAACACTGAGGCACTAAGCTCCATTCTCGAATCGGTAACGGAGAAGCATCGTGTACTTTTAACATAGTAAAATAGAAGTTCTTCCCTAATCCAATTAATTTTCTTCCTTTTCTAGTCCAAGAATTACCATAAAAATGCCCTACTGATACTAAAGATTCTCAAATCATCACAAAGGGATCATAGTAAATTGTTTTTCTCCGCGTAGAACTCTCCAACGCCACATTACTGACTGTTGAATTGGGTCTGCGAATTATGAAATTCTTTGAAATCGCAAAAAATATTGCAAGTGGAAGTGACCACATTAATGACGACTACTATATTTGTGTACTGGTAAGACAAGGTCCTTTTTCTGTAGTGGGTATGCTGCTCTGCACCTGTCAGACGAGCCATCTCAACAGTACTAATCTTTTGATGTTCCGGAACAGTTCATGGACCCCTTAAGAAGAAGATTTCGTGTTACAGCTTTTACTTAATCTGCATAATCAATCAAACGTACAGTAAGAGTTCCATGAAATATTTTCAGTATAAGAAATTCCATCTACGAGAGTGGGAAGTGTAGAAATACTTTGGTAGACGGTTATTCATGGCAGTAGTAACTTATTTGTAATATCTTGAACGAAATCAATATCACTACTGTCGCTTCTATCTCAAAAATCGTCAATTTTTTTTCGCCAGTGAATCTTTTTTGTGAGTATTACCACCTTCTTTTCATTGTTTTCGACTTTACATACCTTATCTGGCTATTACGTTGGATAATCGAACATTTTTGCTATTTTTCCAGCAATAATTTTTCCAAAGTGTAGCATGGCTTTCTTAGAAGCAATTCCTCTGAGAAATTCGCCAATTAGGTTCAAGTTCTGAGTAGTTGGAAAAAAGAATAGAAAAAGAAAAACATGGAACAACAAACAGGGAGCGTACGCTCGTCCTGAATCTGTCGTATGGTGATAGAGACCAGTTCTTTTCATTGTAGTTGCTATAGTGTTATCTGACTTGAACAGCACTACCGCTTCTTTGACAGTAGTATATATTCTGACCCGCATATTCTAGTAAAAACAGCGTTTGATTTCCGTCTATTGTCTCAGCCTTATATTCGACAAAGCCGGCCGAACCACACCAACCGAACATAAAATTTTTGAACGCACGCAAATTGTTCGTCTGAGATTTGCGCAAGGTTGACGCAGGTGGGCTAATTATCCTGTCACAATATGGAAATCTATGAGGTTGAGCCGAACTTCAATGATGTTTTGAACCAGCAGACAGTTTAAGCGAAATATGTTGAAGTGACTTCATAGGTTCTCTTTCAACGTAAACACCATCAAACTAAGTTTATTAATGTAGTTCAAAATAACCTAAGGTAATCTAAGCGAGAGATATGCAATTTGGTATGATTGTGTTTTTCTTGATGGAGTCTAATCGTTTCCAAACTTTGGGACATCAAGAATGTGATAAAAATTGAACAACGTGATGTTTCTATGCTGATCTCGGAAATTCCGGAGCTCCAGCACCATTAGGTAATAACGGTGAAGGACTTTTCAATTGGATGCATTCCTTCTTTCCTAGATGCACAGTTTGTTCTGACATTAGCATTGACGTGGGCTGGCGCATTTTACACAGCGTGGCATCTTCTAAGTTTTTCACAATGTGTATGCATAGTGATCATTTCCGGAGAAGAAATAAAACAACTTTTAATGTTTTCCAGCAGTCTTCAACAAGAATGTATGTTAGTGGGTGCTGACTTCACAACCTCTGAGCTCTATTCCCGTCATGAATCGTCCATGAACTAATCCTAGTGACCTGCAAAGTCTTTCCGTTTCTGCGTGTTTTGTGGTGCTTGACGCAGGTGAGCATATTGCGCAACCAGAAGCGATGAAGTAAGCAGATAAGGAACAGATGGACTATGACGTTCGAAGAAGACAGACGGCCATCGTCGAACGAACTGCTATCGTGCTCGCTTTCTTCGTTTTCGCGCTCGTGATGTGCAGATCTTGAAGTCCTTCGAACAAAGTCGGTTTCCAGATCACGGATATTCGGGGATTTGGAGATAAGTTGGTCGGGAAAGCTTAGTTCATTGTGATTGTTCGAGTTAAGTTGTGAAAGCATTACTAAGTTGCTGACTTTTTTCAAAGGGATTCAGTTAAGCCTCAACTGATTCGGCTATATCAATAAAGGTGTCACTAACAAAGAGATATTCGTAAAAGCATGGTGACGCTCTACAAATTGGAAGTTTCACTTATAGGCCAAATCACGATTGTTAGATGTTGGCATGTTAGATATTGTGCCATAATACGCACCAACCATTTCTGTCGAACAAACAGAATCTCCTTTGCAGGGAATCGGTGTTCGTGACAAAGATTTAATTCGTCTTCTTGTTTCTCGAGCCGAGATTGACTTGGCGGAAATACAAGTCGAATACGAACGCCTCTTCAAACAATCACTAGTACAAGTGAGTATTCGAATATTCAACAAAGTCGGTCACGAACATTGTTCAAGCACTCTATAGTCCGACTTCCTTGTAAAAATAATCACATTACTTTATTACTCTTACATAAAAAAGACTATGATTACGAAACTTGGCGAGGACTTCAGATATACAGTTCGCGCATATTTGGTGGAGATCAGTTTATACTTCGAGTGATTTCAAATTAATTAAACTTCTTTCAGGTGATTCGAAATGAGTGTAAAGGAGCCTATCGAGATGCATTGCTAGGCATCCTTAAGGGCAACAGGACTTTGAATTAATGTATAAGAAATGTCCTGCTATAAAGATTGACTATCCACAGTTACTCAGATATAAAGTCAAGCATTATATATATATATGCATATATATATACATGTGCATATATACATACGTGTACTCATACACATAAACATACGTACATATACTCATCTACAAGTTCACACACGCACATATACGCATAAGCGCACACGCGTGTATATATGCAAACACACGTGCATATACACACTTGCATACACACACGTACTTAGGCGTGTACACAAATACACGTGCACATCCAAACTCAGTCATACAAGGTGCCCACATGTTCTAAATTAGTGGATAAAAACACGCGCACTTATACACGTCGTACATACAGGTTCATTACGACTAATTATACCCTCTTTCATTGCAAAGAAACTATTTAAATTTTGTGGGAATCCTCTCACATTTAGAACGATGGAGACAGTTTAATATGGCTATTAATTTCTGGATATAGGTTCGATCCCGAGAATTTGGACTTCAGTTGCAGTTCAGCGATTAACTCCGATGCGCTGTGTGCGATGCGTGACCATAATGTGTTTTGTGGTGACGGTGGCGATAAATCGACAAGTCCGCAATCATGCGTGATGCGCGACGTGTGCCACGATCGTTTGCAGACAGCCGCCGAATGTTACAGTAACCTTGACGATAATCTGGATGAGGATACCCGCTCGTATGACCTTGTGCTATGCAAACATACACCCATACTCGCAACCATAACAAATTCGCTACTGTAACTGATAATCGGCGTACTGTAGCGGGAGGATCTATGGCAATGGGACAGTTAGTTGGTCTTGGATAACAGTTGAGAAAACACGTCTCGATGGCGAAGCTAAAGTAGACGAAGATAAAAGACTGTCGCAGAGGAACAAGAATCGGCGTAAAAATGCAAACATTTACTTGATTTGCTGACTCAGAGCGGATTAAATCTGTGATAAGTTCAGTTGCTGTCATTTATGATTATTTTTAATCTTCATAACAGTTTTGCGTCGAACAATGTTATTTTGGATTTACAGAAGCGGAGGTAGTGTTGGTTGTAAAAAAAAAAGATCGGTTTCAGTTAGTCGGCGCCGGATGAGATGAAAAGGCTCGTATTTTTTGGGAGAACTAAGGAATGAAGGGTCACATGGAAAAAGATGCAAGATGAAAGACTTAGCCCGCATTGCTTGCGTGATTTACGAGTACATTCAGTGGTCACACGACGGGATGAAGTAAACTATGAATGAAGAAAAACGAATGTTCTGAGAACGAGAACAACTCGTTGAAAAATTTATGACAAAAAGAAGGATAAAGAAAACTGTTCAAATAGGTTTATTTGACTCAAATATTATTGACTCAAGTATAATAATATAAAATATATACTCAAAATGACTGCAGTTACCATATTCCGGTAGCGAATATGTAAAAACAAAGAGCTAAAGCGAAAAGTAAAAAGAAGGCAAGGGGATAATTGAAAGTGGGAGATTGCCATAAGGCGAGCGCGAAAAAATATTCTGCCTTCAATGATGCAATTATCTACGATTTACATGAAATTCAGGATGATAGAAGAGAACAAAGGAGTAAGTGAACGAAAAAAATAAAGTATCCTGAAGCAAGATATGTCGAAAAGGTCCCTCATGAGAGAAGGCTAAGAAAGAAAATACAACGGGGAAACCTTTATGACCTTTTCTCTGTGACGATCGGTGGATGAAGCGCTGCTCGTTTTAGAACGCAGTTCCATGCCAGATATTCTTTTACCAGTGCATAAATCTATTTATGATTATAAAAAGATTATGAATGCTCCGACAAGTCGAAAATTCACTGAAAAGATAATTTTAAAACTTCAGAGTTTCTCAAAATCCAACAAGCACTTATCGATATGCCTGCGCTTCTGATTCACCATAACTCGTTGTTCTTTGCATTAAATAACATTACTTGCAGACATGAGCAGCATCACGTTTTTCTTACAGATCCATCATTGGAAATATCACCTTGCGGTATACTTGATGTGTTACCTGAAGCGAAGGCTCTTTCTCATCGAGTCGCTTTGAAAGTACTAAGTTTGTCCTATTTGTTTCTTGATCAATCCCATTTCCGTCAATATTTGCTCATCAACGTTTTTTCTAAATCTGTTGACAGGAAACAATTGAGTTGTCTGTTAGTTTAAAGAGGTCAAATCAGGTGCGCTTAAAGATAACTCTATTGTCCTTAGAAAAAGTCAATCATCTGTCATGAGCACTATGTCGTGGCCGTTTCAAATGGAATGATGACCGAAGCGATAACAATCAGATGGCGAAATTTCTTACACATCAACTTCTCGTCAAAGAAACGAATATCTTTCTATTCGACTTACCACCATCACATGCTCACTCTAACCGTCGCCTCGAATTGCTATGGCAAAGATTTCTCGCCGACCGGCACAATTTTAACAATCATCTAAGTGAGTGTCAAATGCATTTGACAATACTGTCCAGCCCCTTACTGTGCAGATTAGCAGGATTAGCAGCTTAATGATGAGATAGAGAGTTGTTATGAATTGCTTGAGATGTTTATTAGAGAAACGGAGTTCTATTTCTTTCGGTAGATCGGACCCATGAAAACGCAGTAAATAAGAGTATAAAATTCTCACAGCTTGAAATTAAATCCAAGTACGCTATATTTTCCATTTTTCCCCGAATCTCACCAAAATCTCATCTATTCTCTCTGCTGCTTTAACGGCATGGCGATTGAGCGGCGCTGACGGAAGTTTGCCATCGTAATTACTACCGGCCTAGTATATTGATAGGCTTGCTGATGGTTCTAGGACTCGAGAATCGATTCGAATAGTCGATTTTCGTTTGTCGACTACGAAGAGGCTGCTACTGCCGTGCACCTCATGGGGTACTGTAGCCACGTCTAGCAGCAATAAGAAGACCTGATAAGGATACATTTCTAGCACGTATCCAGAATCCGTATCCCGAATTGCATTCAACTTCACACAAAGAAAATACTTATCTCATGTGAACAGACTCTACGGCACAACATTTGTTGAGCGATTACACGACAACGATCGGTGTTGTACATTTCTTGAGTGTTTTCGCTAGACCACGCTCAAATCCCAATATACTTGATAACTCCTCTTTGAGTCGTTTATACGTTCTGCTGTGGGTCAGCTATAGAGCCCAGTATACTTGTTTGAGTTCATAAAAAATATCAGGTTTATTGAAATTTGAGCATGGTCTTAAGATTATACTTGAGACCAGCGTTATGTATTTCACAAATATCAGCCAGGAGCAATCGAGTGTACAGCGCTGCCGATTTAGTGTTTTTTTTCACTTGACGGCTACTCTATATAGGGGTTGAGTTCCCACCGAGAGAACCTTCCAAAGACGAAAGGTACTGCTCAACTGAACTGAACTAAGGCCGTAACACGTGTATTGTGCTCTATAAGTTGCCCATAACAGATCACATGCATGGCTCAGTAAAGAATTATTAAATGCGTATTGTTTCCTTGTGTAACGTATTGCCGTTAGAGAGAATTTTGAAAAAGTAACTAATCTAGGACTTCAAGAGCTTTACCATATGTGGTATATATATATATTATATATGAATATATATATATGTATAGTCAGGCTGTAAGTGCTTAGCGAATGTATCAATTCATACCAAAATTTTGCACTTTAGAGCTTAACATTAATAAATCACGCAACAGTCAAGCAGCAGTTGGATTTTTCTAAAAGAATTTTAGTAAGTTCTGTTCACCTTTTGAGTAGGTGAAGAACATAAAAAACATGAAACACGAATCGTTTACATCTAGCGTGTCTCGTGCTCCATTCCAAAAGCTTTGTAGATAACCTCTTTTTGTGCCTTTTTCTAACTAGTGAGTACGTGACGACTGAAAAAGCTTAACTGAAAAACAAATGGATTTGAATACCTAGGACATTCGCATCCATACTAAGTCTCGGTTAACCACTGTTTTCATCATATATCCCACAAATGAAGCCACCTAATGGACAGCCTTACAATGGCAATGTTCACAATTTTTAACAAGAGTCAGGAATTATAGCTTATTTCATCCGCTGCATCCTCAACGCCTTCCTGCTTCATCATGGTTGCATTAAAGAGCTCAGTATATATAATCACTTGAGCTTTTCCAATCATTTATCTTCGCACAGCTTTCGAATTCGTGATTTTATAACAGTCTAGCTTAGAAGAACAAAAGAAATGAAGGCAATACTGCCAATGCAGACTTATATCAGACTACTTTGACAGTTTAATCCACAGTACCATAAAAAGTTCGAGAGAAAAATCAACATTAGCGCATCTGCCTGTAAGAGTCCCCAAAAGGAATGTTTCATGATACCTGCAAACCTAAGTGTTCTTCAAACTTCAAACACATTGCCGAGCGGGGAACGCGATACCATATGGTCAATTCACCTGCGATCCTGACCGAGCCGGCCAGCTTCCGCTTTCGGCTTGCTCGGCACCTCCTGTAATTATCGTGGTCCGCTCGGCGCTCAGTGGAGACTAAGGATATTCGCTACGATTCCAGTTCTTGAGGAAACACGCTGCATTACGAGATATAAAGATATGCAGCGAAAATTTGTAAAGTACTAATTTCTTTTCGTTACACCGGAGTGAATTACTTCTTCAATACTCTTGCTATTCTTTTTTTTCAGCTTATATACAGTTCATTTTATTTCTCATAGAAGAAATTATGTTTTTTTCTTCCTTACCAATGAATAGTCGACAATTTCAAACCACAAAAGGATGAAGAATTTACACAAATCATTTCAACTGATCACTTCTTAACTGAATCGTTAAGTTCTAATAACGCTTGGACCGCCACGGAAAAAACCCAGAGTGGTCAGTGTAGTTCGGATGTTCATTACTGCCTATGTTGCTGAGTGCCTCCTTCTAAGAAAACATTTTGACGTTGATGACAAAAGAGGTACACATCAACAGCGCCAACCTGCCTCCATAGCGGTTACAGTAGTATCGAGTGAAGGAGAGAAACATAACGCTATAGCTGGCGCGGTATACGGGTAGTAGAGAAGAAGTATATTCCCCTGTTCTTCACAACTGTGGAATATGGTATTCAGAAGAAGTAGGACTCGTCAGGGCTACGCTTCTGCTCATGCGAATAATTGCCTGTCTCTCCCTCTCCATCCAGTTATAATTGCATACCGCTACGGCATACACTACTGCCGTCATAGCTGTTGTTGTGGCTGCCCGAGTTTCTACTAGTTTGATACGGATCGATAACTCCGAAGTACGGTAACTTGCCTTAGATTAATTAGAGCGCATGTTCATAGTCCCTCTGCTTGAAGAACGCAAGCGAAAAACGTCAACAAAATCGAGAATCTGATCAAATTACGAGGATCATGTCGTGTACGCTTAGTACAATGTTCGATCAAGTGAAAAGCTTAAATCCGCGCATAGGATTGGCCCTATACTATAAGCAGAATGGAGCAAAGGAATGGAATCGAACTCACTCCAAAAGATGTGAAACATCATCAACTAAAATTATTAGCTGACGTAGCTACATACTGGACGTCGCATAGAGCTCTACTATGGACCTATCGAGCATTAAATTGAGCTTGCTAGTTCTACAGTTGTCTTTTGAGGATAAAGGCGACCACCCGCTGAGAAACCACTTTTCGTCATCCAACAGGTGGTTCATCGAATGCTATTGGCACAGAACCTCAGGTAGTGCTTGTGGCATCGGTGCTCGCGGCTACCAACAAACTCACACTCGCTCTTTTTTCTCTCCCGCAGCTACGTTCTAGATTTTGTGATGCGGGAACGATTACCTAGCCATTGGTGCTGCTAAGAGCTAAAAGTAGAATACCGTAAATCATTTACAGTAAGGTATTTTTCAATGTTCTCCTGTTGACAAAAAGTTATAGAATTTCTCGAAAGCAATCAACGGACCAGTCATAAGTTTTTCCACATTAAGAGTCGTGCTTAGGCATAAACATAATGTTTCTGTGAAATCTTTGTAAAAGCCAGACGGAATCCATTTACCGTAACAAAAATCAATAGTAAGCATTTAGTCCAAAAGTAGACCGGCGAGGTGGAAAACATGTAGAAAGTGCTTTTAGAGAAAATGTGCGTTTCACAAATGACATTTGATAGAAGCGATAAAAGTTGTTAATGTTCACTGAAAGCGACAATTCCTTCTGAGGAAGGTTGATATATTGATTCTATTTTCACGCTTTCAAAACTTCGAGGAAGAAAATATACCACTTTACAAGAAATGCGCGACAAATTTCAACCATCCGTCAAACTTCATATTGTTGGAAATGCTACAGTATCCTTTAGAAAGACGCACTTATAAACTGGTCCCAATTCGGCACTGCTCAAAACACTCTGTCATGGCGTCAAGACAAAAACCAGCCGAAATTTTAGATTTGTTAGAACGAGACGAACGTCAATGTTGAAGACTAGCATTGTCATAAAAATTGTGACTATTAGGAGAAAAGAAGATGTTAAGTTAGATCGCCACGTAAACTTAAACGGAATGGTTGGTTTATATATATGTATGTGTGTATGTGTGCTGGCGAAAAAGGTGTCAATTACACACGAACAGACTGGATTTTATGGCGTTATTATCCGAGCCAAGCCAAGATGAAGGTTGTAATGAAGGGTTGGCCAACGATTTCAACCTCGGAATATCCCGACACCTCAATTCCAACGTTTCACTCATCTGTGCTGTGAGATTTTGCTGCCGGTAAAAAACCACCGCTACCATTACAGCACACATGACCTCGATTGAACATTTTGAGGAGCAAAAACACCCAACTCACTGATTTCTGGAGACATTATTATCATATTCCTAATCGAGTTTCTTCTAGAAACATTCTGATCAGTTACTCAGACCACAAAATGCCCTAAATTGAATATTGGCTACCATGGATGCGTAAGCTAACATTTGATCATTCTACTAAAAACTTGGACTGTTCCTCCAACGACATAGAAACAGTAAGATTCTAAAATTATCGTAATTAGGCTATCACATGAGTGACAATCTTAGTACTAAAATCGATTAGCCTTTAATCTTGGCATTCTTCAACAACTCCTTGTTTTTCTTATTGAGCCCAACACGAGATTTTAATTTTGATCAGTCAAACAGCTGACATTTCGGCAGTTTCGCGCTCTTCAGGACATGAAACGATTTAGTTGTTTACAACCGAGTTGGCTAAACACCGTTTTGATTTTTCTAAAGAGCTAATGAAGGTATTTGGCTGATTGGGTTGTGGACAACCTGATCTTCCACGCTATGAAGAAGATAATTTTTCCAGGCTCTAGAGAAGGCGAAACTGTCGAAACTTGAACTGTTTGAATGAATACTTTTTTAAAGACTACGTCTCAGGTTCAAGAAGAAAAACCAGGAGCATTTTAAGCACCAAAGTGTGTCATCCTTCAGATGAGGTGGTGGTGAGCCATTTAGTCATTCGATTTGCATACACCAATACTCGCGCACCTAAATTTACCTCATCAACGAATTCCTTTGAAGTGAGCAACATGATCGGCTTCACACATCAAGTGCTGTTTGCTAAGAGCTTATGGTTGAATATAGCTCTTGTGTGTCTCTTAGAGCGGTTTAAGGGGTCAGACAGACCTCTTGATCGTGTAATTATGAGGTGTATACAATGGCGAAAACAGCGGGAGATTTGGACGAAGAAAAGACGAGAAAGATCAAGAACGAACGAGGAGAAACTAGATGGCTAAAGACACGGAGATGACACAGAATTTGAGTTCTTCTCATCGATTCATACCACGCATACAAGCACTACAGTAATCTATTGGAATTGATTCGCTACAGCAAGTCACACTTAAGAAAGAGAAAAGAAAATTTTACTTAATAGTGAAGATGATGTTGATGGCGATGAAGAATTGTGAAAAAAGTCATGTGAAAATAGCTTTCAACAGCATCGAGCACTTCTTTTTCGACTCACGAAATAGCTAAGGCCTGCCTTAAACCATATGTAAGTTAGTACAATACAACAGACAATGACTTCGGAAGGTTTTAACAAAAAGTTCTATACGGATTTTGGGCAGCTACAGGGTATACGGTACTTTTCTTGAAAAACGTTTGAAGATCACATCGATCCTTTTCTTGGTTTTTTAAACCATGTAATTTGAGCTTTAAACTTGTCTGACATCATTTTCAGATTATATTCGAATAACTTTTCAAGAATAAGGGAAAATAGGCTTGTCAAATAGTCATCGTTAGTGAAGGTGATGATCCTGAAGAAATGAATATGTTGAAAGTATAAAATGTACAAAATATATAGTTAGAATAAAGAGCAGATCGGCTGTAAAAAGAACTGAAGAAGGCTTGAAATAAAAAGAGCTGAGATTAGGGAATGTTCTTTGCCCACTTTTTCATCAATGATAGGACTTCTTTCTAATAAAATACGTGAACTGAGCTACTTTCATAATGCATCGGAGTGTATAGCACTAGCTGCACAATCACACATTCTTCGTACTATTATACACTCGATTAGCATTAACTTCCTATTTATTGTGAGAAAAATCGAGGAAAACCGAAGTTAAGCTACCAGCCATGTCGAAGAATTGCAAAACGGAAAAACAAAACTCAGGCAAGAACTCATTGGACAACTTCTATCTGAAAATCAAGGCATTCTAAACTTTTACAGTGGGTCATCTGAACCTAGATTGCCATACTATGAGAGTTTCTATGTGCATGATTACGCACTGACAGAGGAGCAACGGCTTCGAGAAAGTGAAATAGCCGCAGCAGGTCGCTTTGGATTTCTTTTATGATGTCGTAGTCAGATTAAATACTTAAAATATTAACTGAACATAGACGTAAGGACCATATTATAAATGGGTAAGAGTTGCTGTTCTGCCGGCAAACACAGTCCTCGGAATGGAGAAGAGAGCTTGAAAACGACTGGGGGAGAATGAGTGTGGCGTGAAAGAACAGACGAGATAGAGGGGAAAATGGGCAAATTATCGACTCCCACCAAATTACGGCCAATCACCTGCTAATAATACGGTAATTTTGTCGATTGCTTTGCGGGTGGCAATTTCGTGTAACGGAATGCCGACATGTTGGCGCCGTAGTAAGCGCCTAGTTCAGATTCTCGATCGACTCGCCGACAGGATTGATCAGTGGCTAGGGATGAGATCGGTTTATACTTTTTTTTAGGTCAAGCAGTTACACTTCTGATGACTAGCTGTAAAATTTATTAATAAGAAGAGAAATCAGAAAAAAGTGGAGAAAACTTCTAAGGAGTCAGGCTTAAGCGTGAAACGAGGCAAACAGCGGTGTTCATTGAGAAAGTTTCCATAAGTATGACCAAGCGATTGTCAAAGACAAATTGTCCTCTTATTCTTACCACTCAAAAAACCTTGTTATCTGATGTGGCTCATAAAACAAACAAACGTTTATTGAGTTCATGAAGTTACTTCAAAGTTACTAAAGTTATTGTCTTATTAAAATGAGTGGCTTCAAAGTTAAGTGGTTTTTTCCGAGTCTAACTGCCGACTGATCAAATTTTAAGCACAAAGCAATGTTTTATCTCGTTCATTGCTGCAGTCCGCGCCTGGGATTATTGCAGAGCTTCACTAACCAACTTGATTATTTGAAGTATATATGGTTTCAACAACGTAATAGAACAACTACTTTTTGCTGATCGTATGGCGACAAAGATTTTATGCTCTAAACTCACTGAAAACGTCAGAAATATGCGACTCCCACCTTGAATTGAGCCATGGAAGGACCACAACGGGCTAAAGCATTAGTAGATCGAGCGACCGTCGTCGTAGTAGCAAAACGAGTTAGTGAAGGCATCTGTGGTTCGCTCCGGTCAATTATTAGCATCTATCCGCAAATTATGTGTCATTTTGCCAGCAATTTCATGCCCAATGAGCGCTGGTTTTCAGCAGTATGTCGCCTTGGTGTTAAGTTAGATATATTTTCGAAACGTTTTTGCAGTTCATAACATCTAGTTTATTTCTTGGCACAAGTTGGACCGCTTTCAAGACCTGCAATTATGGAGTGAGCAAAAATGAATTGGAAACTTCCTCGCAAGAGATTTCGCCAGTCCAAAAATATGCCGCATTTTGACGCTGTAAAGAAACTTTGATACATTCCAGTCACAAAGAGGCTCTGACGTATTAAATTCAGTATTCCGCTCAAAAGTACCGCGAAATATAGTTGCTCCAGTAGAGCTGAGTTTCTCTGGACTGAAACGTTTGAAAAGATTCTGAAGTTACCCAAAGTTCGGTCTGCGTACGTGCTTTCTTTTCCATGACTCATTATAAAATAACTGCACATTGGCAGAGAATCTTCATGACTCTGTGAATACATTGACAAGTTAATCATAGCTCGAAATCGTCCACATAAGATTGGCGGTGTGTGCCGACGCCCGGCCGCCCGCCAATTAGCTGCAATACCACCCCAGAAAATTGCTGATTCCCATGCAACCGGCGGTAATTCACTAACTATGTCGTGTTATAATCGTCTCTGTGGAAAACCTTGGTTTAGTTCTGCACTTTAAGCAGATCTTGGGGGATTTCGATGGTGCTGATAACGCATTCAGAAGGGCGGGTCATGATGTAGCCAGGGCGGGGTCTGGCCCGAGGCGACGACGCCCGGCTAACCAATCGCAGCACGTCGCTCCACCTCCGCACATATACCGCGTACCATTCGAAGGCACTCACGCCACCGTCTCTCCCTCATTCACGCCTCATTCACCCCTTACTAAATCATCCTAAACTAAAACTATTCGTCAAATCCGGTCCCCAACAGATCTACGAAGGCAAGTGCTTTGCAAGCTCCTTACATGGACATGGACCAGAAACCGTTTGTCGACTACGGTAACTACTGCTATCCGACTGCTGCTGCGCAGGACTTTTCGGCACGATCACAAGTATCACCGTATTTCTACAATTTTTCGACGAGCACCACGTCGACGATGTATTCCCAACAGCCAACGCATTTTATGTATCCACAAGCAGCTGCTAGCTCTCCTGAAGGTATGCATGGCACCGTATCATTGAAGACTGCCCATGACGATTAACTCTTTGGAAGAGCATACATTGTTAGATGCGATATTTTTGACTATAATTTCTAGATCAGCTGACAACGAAGATTATCGAGGGTGGGGAAGTAAAAATCAATGGAAAAGGAAAGAAAGTGAGGAAACCGCGTACTATCTATTCTAGTCAACAATTACAGACCCTCCAAAAACGGTTTGTCACTCAACTTTGTATACTTTCATTCATTTCAATTCTTATTTCTTGAGCCATGCAAAATTCCATATATTGTGCATGTCCTTACTTCATCTACTTTTTTGTATAAACCCGCCGTTTCAGATTTACCAAAACACAATACTTAGCGCTTCCGGATCGAGCAAGTTTAGCTGCCGAATTAGGTCTCACTCAAACCCAGGTTAGCGCTATTTTTTCCGATGATTCATCTGAAATTTCTACTCTTTTCGTACCATTCGCATCGATTTCGTCAATCGAATTGAGAAATTACCAGCAATTTTGTGCGTTCGCTGCGAATACTGTAATAACGATGTCAACTTGAGCTCCTTTGGCATGGGTCGTTGCTCACAGGCCAGCAACACAATAGGGCACTACGTTCCAACATGTGTCGTCGCAATACCGAATCAGTTCACTGCTGGATTTCTCGCTTCTCATCACTTCCACTTACTGGTTATGAGTTATTAACACGGGGCTACTCGTCGGAAACTACACATGAAGAGACAATATTTTGACATTTTTTTTTGTCTTACCGATCATCATTTTTACTTTCTCACTAAGTGAATTTCAGTTTGTAGACACAAGACATTCTGAGCTAAAAGAAAATGAGAAATAAGTTGGAGTTTCTTAACTCAAGATAAAAAAATGAGAAATAAGTTGGAGTTTCTTAACTCAAGACTCTAATGCATACATTTCATCAAAAAAATGTAAAGGGGGCAACTTTAATCTAAGCGAGAAACTTTTTCAAAATATTCGAAGAAATTCACTTCCATGCATCTTCTCAGATTACAAGTGAAATGGATTCTAGGTAAAGTTTGACTGTAGATCATCGAATGTCCGACATTTTTGACTTTTTATCGAGTACAGCACTCCTCATCGAGTAGGCAAAACTGGCAAAGAACATGAATTTTACAACTATCAAGTTATTGCGTTCCAACTCTGTCTTCTTTTACTTTGCCGCTCTTAGAGTGAAATAGCTTATAAGCTACCGAGCGCTATTGTCCTTATCCATTCATTTTGCTAACCCGTCGTTTCTTCGTTTTTCAAGTTATTCATTCCATGCTGACCACCTGCGCAGGTGGTGGCAGATCGTATCGCGCCATACGTCAATCAGCTCAAGACAACATATGCCTAGCTCATATCTGATGGCGCATCTTGTCAGCATGTCAGCAGGAAGTTGCGAGGTCATTTCTTCCTATTCTCATAGATTTTTCGTGAAGAATTGGGCAACTGTCTCATCAAACTCCATTTTCGTGCCTTTAGTACCTCTTTTCTTGATTTCACTCTTTTATTAGTTTCCAAAAGATCCACATCGTGGAACTCTTTATCCGTACTTGTACTGATAGGACTTCTTTCTTGAGTCATTCTTCATCAACGCGATCTTGACTTCCATGATTACAGCTGTATTTCAGGAAGATTCAGTAGCAAACTTAGATCACCATCCCTCAAAATGGTCATGCAGCAATTTCAAATACGCTTGCTCTGTGTTTCCTGATTACATTTTTATTTGAATCCGATCAAACTTTTCTTGCTCTGTCACACCATCGTCTGTTGAGCGTCGATGTAATCTCTGTGACTACAGAGTTTGGTAGACAGATCACATTGTCTTGAAAACCTGTCATTGTCTTCTAAATCTTTTCTCGAATTACTCTCAATGGAAACCTTCAAGGCGGCTTCAACTGATATGATTTGACACTTTGTCACACTAAGTCAACCCCATTATTGATACTGCTTACTGTACTTCTGATTGTCACCTCTCGTAGAGTGTAACTCGTGCGAAACGAGGTAGTAAGTGCCGACAACCGAGACACAATGAATCTACCGGCCAGCTAGTTGCGTGATGACCTCTAGCGGCTTTGTGTGTCTGTTTGATCTTTTTTGGCAACTCTTCCAGTTCACATCACCACCATGCTAAGAGGCCATAATGTGTCCTCTGATCGTTCTTTTACGAGGTGCAATGGCCTTGCGCTACCTGGGTTTTACAGTCTGCCACAGCTGTGCTTGAGCAGTTGACGTATTGCTGAAAATCGTGGAGAGTCAAATGAAAAAAACTACAGACTCGTCAAAAAATACTGTAAGACTTGTATTTTCGATTATATTACTAAAAATTCAAACCTAAACATGAGCTCTACGAAGAGTGGCTAGAATCGAAGTGTTGGCTTATCGCTTCATTTTGCGAGAAGTTGGAAAAGGGCTTCTGATTGTTGATATTCGATAGACGAAAACTCCTTGTAAGTTCTCAAATAGTTCATTAAATTCTAGGTCATGAAGAGGGTGATTTGCTAAAGTGAGTTGAACAGAAAAATGGAGGAATAAAGAAATGTAAAGTTGTTCCAGTCGAGGGAAGAAAAAAAATTTAATAAGCGTTAACTTCCACTGATATGCCAGATACGTAATATAAGTAACAGCGCAAGTATTCTAGTAATAATAATTTTCGAAAATCGCTAGATGAATAGACTGAGATAAAAGGGATTCCGCTGTCCCACGGTTTCTCTCAGCCTACACAGCATAGTTAACCGTATGACATTTCTGTCCAGTCTACATAATGTGAGTATCAGCGCAAGTATTGCTTTGTTGAATACTCTCATATAGTACTTGTCGCATGTAAAATGGAAAGCTTGCCAATTCTTGGGTGCTTCAGAGGTTTTCTTGTGTTTTTCTTGTTGAGATTAAACGGCTATATTTGTGGGTTTTTTGTATATGACATCACTGAGTCTACTAGAAATGTGGCACATTTCGTTCGCTAGGGGTACGACAATGATTTTGACGGAGAATGACACTGTTGACTATAATTCTCACACCTGAAATAAATCTCAGGACGGGCGAGATTCATGGGCCATTAACCCATCGCATTTGTGGTGTGAATGAACGCTCAGCCAACCTGTTAGGTTGAAATTTTCACACCACAAACACATCGCATCGTTCTTGGAAAGAATTCTTGTGAGTACTTTGTTTATAATCATCTGCCTTCGTGATTGACTATGGAGATGGTAGTGGCTGAACTTTTGTAATAATCCTGAATCCCTAGATGCATAACTACCATCGCCTGACGTTATATTTATCGGTCGGCGATTTGGAACCTTTCTTCATGGTCACTATTTTCAATTTTAAACTGTGAGCAGCCTATACGGCAGTTACCTAGTACCTTACAGATCACCTGTTGAAGAAGTAGTATGGACTTCTGGAAACTTAGCAAATACTACTCTGATTGAGCTTTTTCTGATAATAAATGGTTGTACGAAGCCATTAAGAACTTGGACCCTTGACAGCTCAGGCGATGAATATTACCAGCGACGTAGCCTTCCTTTATTTTAAAATCATGCTATGAGAAACTAAGAGCTTTCCATATATCTCACGGAAATTCGTCATCACTGGTTTTCTGATCTCGCAAAATCAAAGCTTAAAAGCAATTAAGTGAGGGAGTAGTGAGAAGCCAATGAGTCGATCACAGTTGTCAATTTGTTCAGTATAACCGTTTTAAACTATCATAACAAAATACAGCATTCTTTTTATGACGTCAATGTATAACATAAGCTGACAATTATCCCAGAAGATGCCTCTATGCTACTTTTTCAAAAGAGAAGGAGTAGTTACGTCTTTGAAAAACATTTCTCTGAACAGCTGACTTCATCTAATATACGGTCGGTGCCAAAGAGTGATTCATATAGGAAATAGGCAGGATTGAAGTAATTTGCAGAGTTCATTTCGTTTTGATGATTGCATTGTAAAGAAACGGACCCTATGCGACCTCATATAATCGAATGAGTAGAGTTCTTTGTCTACAGCTGCGTGCGGCTAAAAAGCGCATTCATTTTGATGCGTAACCTAGATTTGTGCAAATACTTTCTATGAATTTTCTTTAGCGCTCGCATCGAAGTAAACAGAGAATTTTTTGGAATACAATCTAAAAGTTACGCTTCCCGAGAAATGTGAATGTTAAGAAATTAAGAAGCATAAGGAATTTTCACTGTCTAGTTGGTCGAATTATGAATGAGTAGATTCTCGTTTTCGTCATCGTGATATCAATTACTTTAATTCTTGCTTTTTTGACAAATATAAGATGTTAATGAAATCTGTTCAACAAAATTTCATCTGAGTAGTTTTGCTGATACAAAATATCAAACTCGAGATATTTGCGAGACTACTAGCTACCCTCCATATAATCTGGTATTTCATGAGTAAAACTTCCAAAAAATTGCGGGTTGTACTAAGACAGTGCTCAGTTTGCATTGCAGAAAAAAGTGCGAAATGTTTAAAGTCACATCTTGCATTTGAAAACGATGCGTGCTATAATAATACAATTTAACATCCAATAATGTTGACTGATGTGCAAGACTTTGAAAGTCAATCTGAAATCAAACCAACATTACATCCTTTTCTGGGGCACATACTAAATGTACTATCGACGTGCGCGTTCTGCATGAGTTTTTGCGAAATGCGGGTTCGACTCCGGTCTGACGTTATAGTTCTGCACTTCACTCATCATTAATGTTCATCATTAATGTACTAATGTGCAAATCGTTATTACGTCTTTAGCTGAAGCCATCCGAAATCAAGCGGAAAAGTTTTGTTAGTACATAGGTGCTCGATTTCATGTCCTAAAAGGGCCGCCTGTCGGAGTTTCCTGTGCTCGGACGCAGCTACCGTATCCGGCAGTCGTCGGGACCGATTATCACTCTCGACATCATCGTCGACAGCGGTGCCTCGTCGGCACGCGGCGTATATGCTCGATTTTCCGCTGTCCCTCGATTTTCCGCCCACTGAACACCTGCCGAGCTGAGGCTCGACCGAAGCCTATCGTGGCGCCCAGCCACCGACGATCGCACACTGCCGCCTCCCGCCGTCCGTCCCTCAGTCAGTCTGTCGGCTACCGTATCCCTGCGTGGGCCACGACCTCCAAGCGCAGGCATCCTGACACCAATTATCCAGCCCTATAACAAAGAACGCTGTAGGACACGCGTGTCTGATGACGAACTGACACACACACACATGCAGACTGTGGTGATGAATCTAGGGGGCATTGATGAAAGCACAGTAGAAGGCGGGTGGAGAAGGGAAACGAAGCACATACCAAGATAGTCTGAACGGTTCAGGAACTTTCGGGCCTACCCAAAATTCGTTAGCATTTGCGGAAGAATTCTTTAAACTTGGTAAAACATAGAAATTACTGAGTGGTATTCAATAATGTTGAATGATATGCAAAACTTTGAGCGTCAGGCGAAATTCGAACATGCTATTCACCCCTTTCGATGGCAAAAAAGTGATGGCAGAAAAGGAGCGTCGGTAGTACAATGGTTAGCACTCGCCTTTTACAAAGGTGAAATTCGGGTTCGAATCCCGACTAATGTTCAAAGTTTTGTATGTCATTCAAAATCATGGGTTATATATTTGTACACCTTACCACCGCTATAAGCGGGTTAAATAAAAAAAAAGATTTAATTGGTTATTGAAAGAAATAGAAACACTGCGGGATTTTGAATTCATCTTAGAGATTGCAGTACATTTTCAGAAGCAATTCAAAGAGAAGCAACAAAAGAGACAAAAAGCTTTTGATATATTTCACTTCGTAGCTTTATAACACAGATTTTGAGTGTTCTAATAAGTACTTATTGCTCCATTTATGGAAGCTCTAGTAATAACGAATTAACATTCAAATTGGTCTTCTAAATTCGATTTCGTTCATTATAATGTTTTACAAACTGTACATCAGTGGACTGAAAAGTGATGCGTGAATACAAAAAAAAAAAACGAATGGTGTTTCTGCTGTAGTCACAGGTTGATTATTTTCAGTCGCTGCATTACACTTGTATTTGACATTTCAGGTGAAAATCTGGTTCCAAAACCGACGTTCAAAGCAGAAAAAGTCTAAGGGCAATATTGAACGAACATCGGACGAGGAGGGCGAATCGGAGGACCGAGCCGATTCTACTCCTCCAGAGGAAGGAGCATCGACTACTACTAACGATTGGCAGCATATGACTGGACTTGTTCCTTCGACCTTACCTTCGACTGGATTACCACCAACAGGACTTGGTCCGTCTACTCTACCGCCTACAGTTCTCCCACCGGCACCTCAACAGGCCCCTGTACCGTCAACCGGGCTCATGCCACCGCCATTAAACACACCTCTCACCACTTACGATCCACTTAAGTACTCTTCGGAAGAGCTTAAACCATTCTATGATCAGTCTGCGTACTATCAACCATATATTCTACCCCATTCAGGGTACAATGGCTATTAGTTACGACTTTGTAACAGAATCAGGCAAACCGATATCAACGATTTCTTGGAGAATTTCTGAAAAAAACTTTTTGAGGGAGACTCTACTGAAACAACTGAAATAACATCTTCCAAAAGAATTCTTGACACTGTGGTTTGCCTGTTTCTGTACTGTGATAATCATTCATGCTTTATGATTTTCCAATGATCTTCGATGGTAGTAGTCCATTCGCCTTGGCTAAAAAAACCACGGCGAAGTCACGCCATTCTGGGACTTGTGAGATCTGTCTCCATCCCTGTGCTGTTTAGGATCCATGCAGTAGGATTTCATCCACCCAAGTCCTCAGAGCAATCGTTTACGGATCTGTGTGTGTTTGTTGTTTCGATAAGTTATTCTCCGAAATATGTCTGATTTATGTTTGTTTTTCCTAAATGTGTGGCATTGTGGACCAAGTCTTGCCCTAATATTGTCTTGTCAGATGATTGTACATGATCTATATAAATCCTTATGAGAATAGTATCACACATATTATTTACTACAATTGTATTAAAACTTCTAAAAAATAATTTAACTGTTACCTTTGGAAGTTTTTGCATTGAACATTGGATCAAAGGTTCAGTGAATAAGTGAAATCCTTGTAAAACATAATAGCAACGTGAAACAAGTTAGTAAAAAGTAATTCATGTGTCTATTCATAAGCTGTGAATCCTACTTGCAACTTGAAACTTAAGCAGGAAATGTACTTATGAAGGATCAAATCTAAATCTATTTGAGCACTGAAAAATGAGCAATATTATGAACTTTGTAATTATCAGAATTTAGTGAGTAAGTACAGAAGTTGAAAGCATGCTCGCAACAGTATGATCCATCTATTACTAATACAAGGCAAAAAGCAGTCAAACCTTTCAACTTTGAACAAAATTATTCCACTTTCATTATTATTACTATTTCTTTATTATTTGAATGACCCGTCATCATAGTTTTTTTGTTGTGCGGATTCCAGTACTTCTAGCCTCTTCTCTTCTTCTTGAATGACATAGAACACTGGTCGAGCATGTCTCCTTGCAATCTCGAGGATGGCTTGACTGTGGCGTTCCGCAGGACGTTGCTGTCGACTGCCGGAGATTGTTGGGAGTGGAGCTCGGTTCCACGCGCGCCGTGACGAGCGTCATCACCACTTGGCCATGGCGCCTTTGTCTCCACTCTTTGTGAACTTGATTGATCAAGAAAACAAGTAGTAAACTGAAGACAAGACCATTTGATTTTTTTTATTCACATGAAGTGAGGTATAGCAAAGCAAGAGCTTTTCCTAAACTGTTTTCTTCATTTACTTATTTATTTGTTTACATGAAAATAATACTAGTTAAGATTTGACAACTTGTTCGAAAGATTCGATTTGTGACTTTTCAAAGATTTGATTACAGCTTCCTTCCTAGTTCCTTTTATCTGTAATGCTACTTTCAAATTCTAGAACTGGGAAAACTGACAAGCTTATCTCAGGCTAACGGTTGTAAGAATTTGATGAGCGGCGGAATCGGATGGCGTACAAGATTGGATGGAGAACCTGCTTTCTATGTCGTAACTTATCTCATTTATGTGATACTTGAGCTAAAAGAACACCACTTTCCGGATAGTCCACATCACTACTAGAATCACATAAATGCCCACTGAAGAGCATGAAAATAATAAAACCTTTCTTATTTCAAGTCGTATTCGTCGCCTATGCCTCTTCAATTGTCGTTCTCATTCAATTGACGGACGAGTCTACTGTAGGACCGGATACCTGGCCACTGAACGAATGATAATTTGTTTTGAAATCGGTATGGTGGACCTAAAGCAGCTGTGGAGATATACGGCGGACAAGGAAGAATTCCAGAAAATGGCTACAATGACGATTTGATGTCTAACTAAAGTGTAGAAGTCAGTACACTGCTTTTTGGTGATCAACTGCATCAAATCAGTGCGGCGCTCGAAAGCTTAGTATCTTAGCCAGAATTGCAGTATTTAGAATACAAGGTGCTGATTCAGCCCATTCCTTCATCATTCTCTTGCAATCAGTCAGTGAACGCCTTCCGGAACACCCCACTTTGAGCTCCTTCAAGACTGCAAGAAGATTCGTCTGACCAGCATTCTATATCATTCATAAAGAAGATGAAATTGTCAGGCAGAAATCGAAACAATATACGAAATGTTCGAACACTTTCGCGAAGGATGCATTAGTGGAAACAAATCGAGCGCTAGAAGTGTGAGGACACGTACACTAGAAAGTTGGCAAGGCGTGTAACTTTAAAACTATTCTTTTTGATATTATTGCTATTTTTATAGTTTACCGTTCACCATTTTTCGCTAATACTCTTGCTCCTCTCATTTTTTTGGGTGCCTATAACTGAGGAAGAATTATACTGGTTACTGTGAATTTCTCAGCATTCATCACCGATATGCTCTAGTTGCCTGATATCCTTGAATTGGGCCGCATTTTTTTGTATAGGTCCAAATCCTCGGGTGGCTTGATTCTTTTACAAAACGTGCGCTTGAGGTGAGTTTGGAGCATGTGACTTGAGATGACCGCTGGCTACGGTGTTCGACCTTGGGATGCTGGCAGGAGTCTGCTATTGACGTCAGGTGATATGATCAATCTTATTAAGCCGTCACGGCAGTACACGATTCCCTGTAGAATATGAGACGGTTCTTCCAATTAGCTTTTATAGGTTGTTTCCATTTTGAATCGCTACCACGCTTTCTTTCTCACTATTTCTGGCAAATTCTATGCTATTCTCATGGATGAGTAACCTCATACTTATACTGTCACCATATTATTTCAATCTTTTAGACCTGTCTCCCTCCTCTTGCCCTTCTTCCTCGCGTGTCTCAACTCCTCCCAGCATTCCAAACATTCTTTGGTCGGTAGGGATTGTGTGATCTATCCAATTAGCGGATGGCTGCCGACGGATTCGATTCGCCATGAATAATTCGTTCTCACTCTCAATCAAAAAGCTGTTCTTTGTCTGAGAACTCGGGAATTTCTACTGGAGAGATGACACGAAAAACCTTGCGGAGGACTGTTGATTGAACAAAAACGAAGATTGAATCAATACACAAATGTTGAAGTATTAAGACAGTAGCAGTTGTCCACCATATATTTGATTGATGAAAACAAATTTACCTCGGGAATCAACTTTTATGATTAAGTCTCAGTCAAACTCTATGATCAAAAAGCATAAAAAAAAGCCTTCTACCTATTCAACTTTCAAGCCGCTAATAGGGAATAACGACAGTGTTGAACCTTCCATGTTCTACAGCAAGTTGTATCTAGGAATTTAACAGCAAGATTTGCAGCTCAAGCTTATCGTTCACTGCACATAGATTTCTAGGTGATTGTACAGGCACTTCGGGCATGTTACCCTTCTGTGGAGTGCGTGTAGCTCAACGGTCAAAGGTGCTTGCAATACTAAAGTGGTCTTCGATTCCTTCACATGCTCTGGGCTCAGCATCTACCCATCATTCCAGTGTCGTAAAATCGGTGCCATAGTTTTCTACTTAGGGTAGCAGCACTAATTATACATATCACCAAGCTATCGGAAGTCATTGATAGAGCAAATACACATGCAGTTACTTCTAACGACGCTGGATGAAGTTGAATTCGTGCCACATCCCTCAAGACTCGGTCAACGCGAAGAATTTCTTCCCTCTATACTTTAATTTTTTTATACTCTTGGACAACCCTAAGCGCACTTTTAGTTTCGTCCGATTGCCACAAAGGGCCACTGGCTGAATACTGATTGTAGTTACCAGCAACTTAGCAGCTCGATGAGACAAATTTTAGTAGAACTATAGTCAGGCATTTTGGAAAACAGCCTGCCAGGCCATCCAAAAGAAGCTCAAGTCTTTGGACTAATTCCACAGCTAGTTAGGATCCTTTTCCAACACTCGTTCAGGCTCATGATACCCTGAGAGTAGTGCTTGTGTTCATCACTTAACAATTTGAAAAAAAAATGTATATGACCTAATCTATGCTTCAAGTGGTGCTTACCAATTTATTTCGACAGAATATCTGTTTATTGGAAATTAAGGAATCCTTGGTTCGTAAACAGAAAAAAAATACAACAGAAACAACTAAGTGGAGAGACTTGACTAATTCGACACCGCCCTCTTGTAGGCATGGAGCTGTTCGCAATCCAATAAATATCGTATTGGTCTGGCTAGGAATATGTCGACAAATAACGCTGCTAAACACGCCATCGTACTTGCCGAAACGGCTGCATATATCTAAATAAAATATTATTACATAGCCTGATATTTGGAACTAAGCGAGAAAAAAAAACGATTCCTGATCAACTAAGATGAGCAGCGGAATCCGTTCAAATTTCCTTCGTTTAATATCATAAATTAGGGTTTTTTGAGCTTATATAATACTTCAAGTGCAAACTTGCCGAAAGAAACCGACAGCAGAAAAAGAAAAGTTGCAAGTATGAAAATTTTGGGGCCTTACAATATAGAACACTAAAATGTTTCTCTTTACAGATTTATCACTATTTCCCGTTGATTCAAAAATATACTCAGTAATGTAGAGTGGTGTGCAAAACGTTTGCGTTAGGTGGCATTCGAACCCACATTTCACTCTATCCGGGAGCGCGTGCTGAACCGTTGCACTGCAGTGGAACGTTCGAAAATAATTCTTCAGTTCCTAATCCTCGCATAGATACAAGTGAAAGATTATCTGTTACCACATGAAAACGCAAGCATTCCATGTTTCAAATGCACCAGAAACGTCACAGGAAAGTTGACCATGTTCTTGCGACCGCACAGCGCTCGCATCCATACACGTCCAAAAGTTTCAGAACCGGTTTGTTTTCGTGCCCCATCGTCGCCAAACCTCTTCAAACATCGCTACCGTATGACTGCAATCTAGCTGGAAGTTTGGCTTGTATTTCGTAAGTTGAAAAGAGGGGGCGAGGGCGAGCGGAAGCTTACAAATAGATATGGAGTTCGTTCGCCTAATGTCTCTACTCATCTCATTCAATGCATTGAATTTGCTAGGGTACGTCTCGTGAAGCAAGTTATTTTGCAAATCATATATGCCTTACGAGAAAAGATTAACAAAAAAGCACTTGGATGCATTGTATGAAAGGACAGTACGCTCATAATCAAATTCTTTGCGTGCATAGAAGTGGAGTATACAAATTTGAACAGGTTTTTGAACATTTTCTGGCCATAATACGATGTACCGTGAAAAGTTGAAGAATTCAGGAATCAACATTGGAATCAGATTTGAAAAAACTGAATCAAAATTAATTAAGTTGAATACTACCAAGTCAATCAGATATATTGGACAATTTGCGAAAAAAAGTACAACCAAGTGGTAATGAAATGAGTGGAAATAAAATAGCAAGTAAGAGCAGTTCACTGTGAAACTTGACATAATCGTCATGTAAGACCAGGTAGCTAGAGCATGACTTTGTTTGACTTCGCAGTAGCGTAATCTTTGAGAAAAACCTTTTTAGACGTTGCGCCAGTGACACATACAAACATTCAACTAAAAATTCGTCGTGGTCATCTGTGCATAAGAGACAAATCCCTGTTTTTCCAGGATGAGCGTTTCAAACAAAGTTAAATATGTGCGACAATCGTGTTTTGTTCCGTTCTGGCAGCGCTTATAGTTATTGTTCAATCTTAGTGGCTCTTTGGCAGAGTTCAAACTGGAGGCACAACAGTCATTCCGTTTGAGTAGGTAACTGAACGAAACTGGTTTTACGTGTCACACAGCTGTGTTAGTGTTTTTTCCTGGTCGGCTTTCTAGTCACTTTGATCCACTTCTGACTAGGTGAGGGAAGTGCAATGGGGCGCAGTCGAATAACGAGGTGCGTAGTGACTAGGACAGAGGAAACGGAAAACGACCTCATCTCTAGTTCCGGAACGGTTTCCACTTGTCAGAAAGGGGTCGTTGGAGAAATCTCACTGGTCAGTAATGCTGATGATCGTCGCAGACAGAGAGGAGGCATAGAAAAATGTGAGAAAAGTGTGAGTATGTAAACAGTAGGTTATTGAGAATTTGCACTTGTCATCATAAGCCGCTTTGCAGTTATTTTGCGTATTTTTGGGACCACTTATGTGGATAAATGTTAGGATGAAAATAGTTTTGCTAACAAATATAGTAGTATTGCATGTGAAGGTGTAAATTTATAGCGTTGCAAAAATCCCAGGCCTCAGAGATGGAGTTGCTTCTCATCATCATGAACGAAGCTCTCTTTAGCAGGAGAGAACAGCTGCCGCGGATCATCTCGAGATGATCGGATGCGTAGGATTAAATCCTGGCGTAGTAGTCAAAATTGCAGGCCTCAAGAACTGGTAATGGAAAAATCTTGTGTCAGTAATACATCCAGCTTTGTAATGTTTAATTTTCGAGTACATGTAACCATTTAGCACTTCACTAACCGGTACAAAGAAAGCACGAAAGGTTAGCTAATCAGCGCTGTTTTCTTTATAAAACACTGCTAATATGAACTTACAGCGATATTAAGCTCCTACGTCAGTTTCAGAATATATCGCAAGCGTTCCTAAGGGTAAAGAGTGTTTGAGAGTGTTCGAAAGGAAAGATATTTGAACTTTACTAGTGGAAACCGTTTTTATAACTCAAACACCATCATCCAGTTCGCTTATCTTAGACATCAGTAGCATTACCGGTATTATTAGCTCTCACTACCCTTTTCAACCAAAAAAGAGGAACGGTTTGTCTCTACGAATGGGTGATGCCGTGAATAATTTATACTGCCCGCTTTGGAGGAAGCGCGATCATGTGGTGCCGATCACGCCTTCGTGAAACAACACCATTCATTATTCACAATTTAAGACTACGAGAATATCCAACCCATGGCATTAATTGGGATCAGCGCTTCCAACAGTATACCTTCCTCTCACTAGGGAAATATGGAAATTCTGATGTACAGAAAAATGGCTCAACTTTTGTGGACTCGTTGTTGGGCTGGTGACATTCTTATGAAATTGTAGTAAGTTTGAATATCATTCATCTGGGTTGGTGGTTGAATACAACAGCGATTTCAAAACAGCCTGACAATATTGTGCGTAATCCTCGAAAGATATGTAATATATCCAGTCAGAAATGCATCAGTCAGAAAAAATCATATATCGAAAAGTATGTGAGATGTACCAAATTTACAGGGATATGAATTCGTTACTTTTCGGCTGTGAAGTAACAATGAAAATTCAACTTCACTCGTTGTACAAGAATTTTTCATAGGAGTGTCAGTTATCATTCCGCTAGAGCGGTACGTGGCCAGTTTTTTAAGCACTTTCTTATAACACCGTAAAATCTAAAATAAAATTTTGTTTCAACGACCACGCGTTTCTCTTACTTATCTCGCTTATATTCGTTGGCAAAACTTCTTTCTCAGCGTGACATTACTCCTTCTATAACACAAGTCTCGAAGAACTTAGAAATGTGTTCGCTTTCCGGAAAAGCCCTTTTGATAGAGCTGTAGGAGAAATAAAAATGGAAGTTTAAATGAGTTAAACCCTGTGTTTGTTTTTTGAAAAGACATTCCACCACAGTGTGACAGAAAAATGAAATCGAGTCTCATACATTTGGCGGCTTGCTTACTGGCATACCTACGGGCGGTGAAGTCGATCGATGATCTGACGAGTTAGACATCTAGGATGCAACTTGTATTTCAACTGGTAATTTTTCTCCGCTTTGAAAAAAACACTGCATGTTACAATTGTCTCACATTATACGAGATTCTTTCCAGCGTTCATATGCTTTCCGCGCTTCCAGCGAATTAAACGCATGATAAAAACGACGGCATACGCTTGATGTAAAACAAAATTTCTTTGCGGATTTGAAAGCGTTATAAAAAGGTTTTTTTCTAAAAACCGTCCATGTTTGGCTCTAGCCAGGAATTCAAGCTTTCGAATCATTACTAACCCTCTTATGAAAAACTTTTGTACAGCGACTGAGGTCGAATATTCTATTGTTACCTTATAACCGAGATGTACCGAAGTTCGGTTCTTTCTGCTTACAAGAGGACAAATGAAAAACTGATCACGTTCGCTGCAGAGGAACTTTCCATAGTAGTGTCAGTAACCACCTGAAAGCTTGAAGAACTGGCTAGAGCCCCACGTCGCCGAGTAGTCACGTGCATTGGCGCAATGATCGATAGACCTTGCACAGGTCTTATGACATCGCGCCAGCGCACGCGAACAGGCCAAAGCCCTCCTTGGTCACAGATGGGAATTCAACTTACTTTACCTGCTGCGTTTCAGATAAACGGTCTATTCAGGATATAAGCACAGCGTCGCAATCAAAAACAATGACAGTATCGTATGATTATCAATAGGCCGAAGAAAGAGCTTTGTCCGGCGAGAACTATGAGCGTCTAAGACATAATTTTGTGTGGACTTCACAGCGTTGTAAAAGAGCCCTTTGTAAACCAGTGACGTGGGGCTGTGGCCAGAAACTTGAGCTTTGTAATATTTGCTAACACTCCTATGAAAACTACTTCCCGAGCGAATGAGGCCGTTTTCCATTTGCTCCCTCTTAATCAGAAAGAACCCATTACGAGAGGCTGCTATAAGCAAAACCTACATTTTCGCTGCCCCATTTGTTTTAATCATCATAGATTCAATGGCACGATTGCTAGCACATCACAAAAATCAAGTGATGTTGGTTTTTCTATCTGTAAATACGTTTTTTGCAAAAGCTTACACTTAAGCTTGTGAATATTAACTCTTGAGTAGCGAGTTACGACATGCAGTAAATTTATTGCCATCAAAGTAAAAAATTCAGTTGTTTATTGGATACTATCGAGTTCATATTTGCGAGCTATTACAAGGTTTTCGGATATTCGTTTAGATGACAGAGAAACAAAAATTGCAGCGAAAACTTACTGTGCTCCAATTGGTCGCGTACGATGGTCTGTGCAACGACGAGAAGAAATAAAGAATCATCGGTTCAGAGACAGTTAGGGCAATCCAAGTAAGTTTAGAGAGTGGCGAGAAGATGCGCCATGTGAGGATAGCATGGATCCATTCTAAATTCTAGAAAATAAATGCTATCAAAAAGACAAGCGTGCTTCTGATTTGTAAGATAAGCTTCAGCTGCCAAGCTACCTGCACACTTCAGATTCCCCGGATTCACGAATAGAGAGTACTGAATTAGAGCTCTCAGAAGCACTCTTAAAGCTGCTAGGAACTACTCGCGATAGGTCATTAAAGCTATTTGGAAAATTGCAACATATCAAACATCACTGACATTGGAGAAGCTCATTGCCTGAGAGTTGGTTCTAGGTGTACTTTGATATTAGGATGAGTAATTCCCTCATTTCAGTGCCATTAACGAGCCGTGATCTTGATCAAAATGTAGATAAAATACACTCAAAAAAGTGCTTCTTTTATGGCGCTATGCCATTAATCGATTTCATATTTCAAATCTTATTCAACACACTCGTCCAAAATTTTCCCTGACTGGTCGTACATCGATTAAAAGGAGCAGATAAGAATCACAGGAATGGAAAGAAGTAGCTGAACGGTTAGGGATGCATGTTGTGAGGAAGTTATCAAGGAGCAAAGTGCCTATTTGAGTCCCTCCTCCAGCACTCCCGTAATTTTACGTGGGAGCATTAGTTTGGATATCTCCGAGATTACAAAGAGATTTGATTCGCTGAGTATACCCACGACATTTATGAAAGAAGACGAAATCCTAGTCAGCGAATGAAACTTTACGTAAAATGTTCGAAATCTTTAGGATGATGAATGTGTGGAATTGAATCGCATGCTAGGAGTTCTGGGCACAGAAATAACTGCACAGCAGAAAAAATTGTGGTAAGTGGTCGTATAAAGATAAATAAAAAGAAAGGAACTACTCTATTCTGACTAGAAACCATTTGATACGCATCAGAATGATACAACTATAGTCATGAAAAGAATTTACAGAGATTCACCGAATGATCCGTGGTGGGAGAGATACAGGAATGAAAGCAATGAGCACGCCCAAAGTGGTCGATGAAATGCGGAATAACAAGCCAGGAATACAGGATGACCGACTGAAGAGATGGCAAATGGTAATAGCGAGAACATGACGAATAGCGCCGACAGTAAGCAAAACACTGACACAAGCGCAGTGAATAGCTGAAATGTAGTTTACAAACTAGTCGGAAGTAATTCAAAAAAAAACCAGACATGCAAACTCTTTGTTCACACATGAAAAGCTTTCAACTACCACGATTAGAACGTCAGAGTGTCAGCAGCTTTTGTACAAAAAAATGTTTTTCGCATACTGCAGATGTTCATTTTCTTTCTCTTGCAAGAATAAATAGAGAATGAATTTACTTTTCCGTATAAGTCCTTCTTTTTGGGTCCATCTTCGTTCCACATGCAGACACCGAACAAAAAAACCAACGAAAGTCGGTGACGCTCTCACCAGTGGCGAAATTAGTGTCATGTTTAGCATTCGCTCAGTGAGTTCCAGTCTAAAAATGTTGCTATACCGTTCAACTATTGAATTCGTTGCGTTACAAACTGGAAGGAACGTGATTTAAATCAATTTTTATACGACCCACTATCAGAGTTTACTGTAGGGATCCCAGTACTTCTAGCATTCAACTCGTTCTCTTCTCATTCATTGTCTTGAAAGATCGTTTCGAGTATTGTTTTGATGGCTTTTTGAAGACTTCATTTTCTATACAAATGTCGTAGACACTGGTTGAGCTAACTCCTCGCGATCACAAAGACAGTCAAGCTAAGGCTTTCGCAGGTGATTGTAGGAGAGTGTTGTGGGTATGAGGTGAGGGTCTAACGCACCTTGCTTCTTGATAGCCTATATCACTAACCACTAAGCACCACTCCGATTTTAATCATTGAAATATTGTTATATAAGAAGAAATCAATCAAAAACGAATCTTGGAACTATCGTATATGAGTCTATTATTATCGTGTGATAGCCATCTCTAAGCAATGGAAGCGATAGCAGAACTCACTTGCTCAGAGAAATACCGGTGGAAATGATGTGGAGGCATCATCAAATGCAAGACAACAATCGTTTCGCAGGAACTGTGCTTGTAAAGATTACCAAAAAATACAAAGTAGGTTTAATAAGTAAATATACTTCCAAAAGCAGAGAAGATAACTTTGAAAGCGAACACAGGCCTTGGTTTAAGTAGGGCAGAAAGACAAAACACCTCACCTACTCAAGTTTCCACGATCTAGCTACTAGGGCAGACGAACAAAGAAATTTTACCACCACAAAGTCCATATGAGATATTGTGAAAGCTACCTTAGTATCTCAGAATTGTACATTATATTACTAAAACGATTAAAGACGAAGCAACTGATCCAAGCCTCAAAAAATCGATAATCCCACTAACAGAAGAAATGTGATACAATTTTATGTTTACTACAAAAGTACAGAATTCGGTACTTTTTCGTTATCCGTATCTTGTTCCGATCCCTCGGGAAAATTGCAAAGTTTAGGCTTTCTTAAAGTTTTAGTATTCTTTAGGTAGCCTAAATCAAATAAATTTGAATGCTGCATTTTATTCTTAAAATGGCTCCGTCATTATGCTGAAGCAAGAAAGATAAAATTTGTTTCTCATTCAAACATTTATCACTGAACGAAGCTATTTCTTTAGTTTATAATAAATAATCGATAAACCAAAGCTCAGGAATTCCAATAATGTACTTGGTTCTTAAAACGGACTTCTTAGTTCGCTATAACTGTTAGAAGAAGATTGGGTTTCGCCACTGTAGATCATTTTCGTCATACGCACCTTTTTTCAATTTTTTTCTCAAGTATTTAACAACTACCTAATAGCGCAAATGTCAAAGATTTTGGTGATATATTCAAATTTTAACATGGCTCTATTATTGCGCTGCAGCAACAAAAATAAAAATATGTTCCTCATTCATATGTTTCTCGCTGAACAAACCTATTCCTTTTATAGCAGACCTCCCGAGGGAGCTTTGCCATCTTTTTGGGTATTACATGACAATTTAGACATCGCAGATGATCCATGACCTTAGAGAGCAAGTGGCAACGCAGAGGTTTGAGGACCTTAGACAGGAAATGGTCCAACGCTGATCTTTCGTCGCGGAGCAAACTCAACTTAGGCTATGCTCGGCCTACCACCGCAGTTAAGGGATTCTGCCCATATATAATCAGTAGTGACCCCACTGCTACCATATCAACATGCTCATCCACCTGATCCCACCGCCGGTGCTTGTACCGAGGCGAGTATAGCAACCCAAACGGCCTCCACCGCCTAATCATGTTCTGTCAATTACAACATTCGTAGTATCGTCACAAGACGATACATCTTATTCAATCATATCTCCACATAACGACATGTCGCAGCATGTACCTATTATTATAATATTATTATTATTATGAAGATGTATGTTTATTATAAGTTGCTTGGATCTAACACATTGTTTGGTTCCACCTTATTGTTCGATATATCCCATGTGAAAAATTTGGACTTTGTGCTCTTATCTGTTACAAATACAAGTTGGCGGAAGACCAGTCGATCACGGAGTCTGAAGTTCAACCCTTTGCACCCGGAAGTTCAACGCGGCACTAAAGGGAAAAGCCGCCGCAACTTGAAAGTGCAAGACATCGATTGCATCATATCAAGACAATCCACGCATCAAACAATAAAACTGCTGAACCTTCACCACGCAATACAAAACCACTGAAACCACACATAAAATTCAGTGCATCGGCTACGAACCTTTGCTGCACCTTTGATTAGCAATCATTCGATAACTTAAAACTCGCCGACTCCAGTACTTTGCTTGGTTTTGAAAAATAATTTTTCATGGGTTGTAGCAGCCAAAGACTGTCAAGTTTTGTTCAGCTTACCACTGACACCAAATCACCGTCCTTTGCCGGTATTTGAATAGAGTTTCCGCAACAAAGCCGCTAAACCACCATGGTTTTTCCGACGTAAAATTTGCGAAACCCAATATTCTTCCTATTGTGACAGCGTACCAAAAAGTCTCTCTTGAATCCAAATAAATCAATAAAATCAGCAAGATTCGATCTTAAATAAGTAGCTT
This sequence comes from Parelaphostrongylus tenuis, assembly GCA_019055375.1. NCBI lineage: Eukaryota > Metazoa > Nematoda > Chromadorea > Rhabditida > Metastrongylidae > Parelaphostrongylus > Parelaphostrongylus tenuis. The sequence continues at coordinate 12,205 of JAHQIW010003942.1, read as the reverse complement.
TGCTTAGCGAGAAATATTTGAATGAGAAACATAATTCATTCTTGCTATTACAGCGCAGTAGTAGAGGCTTCTGGGAGTGAATTACATCATTAAAATTCTCTCGCTTTGAGCTACTGAATGATTACTTAGGCTTCAAGAGCGACAAAAAATACGTGTTTCAAAGGGTCGAAACACGGTACGGATAACGGAAAAGTACCCAAAATTCTCCATTATATAGATCAATGAAATCAAAGCTTTTGTCAACATGGACAGCTTTGGCATTATATCGTAGACTACAAAAAGACGTAAGACTTAACTTCTCTGAGCGCGAATTCGAGAACTGTGTGCGTGTTGCGAAGAGTGCATTGCACCTAACAAGTGCGCTACACGCGTCACACTCTAGATATTTCTTTCAAAAAATTAAATAGAATTGACTTATGGTGAATAAAGTTTTTGTAATAATACTTATGCGATACTCCAAATTTCTAGAGTCTTTACTGCTTTTTTGCAGTGTTATGATATTCACATATACCTAAAAGAACTGCATGGTGAGCAAAAGTACCACCTCAGACGGGAGTCGAACCCGCGTTTCATCTATACCGCGGACGCGTGATACCACTACAAAACATTGGCTACCGCTCTGCTAGCAACTTCTCTTCGCCAGTATGGGAAAAAACGGGCTTAGTTACTGTCTGGGATCGAATATTTCCCATATTATTCAACATTTCCAAATGTACTCACGCATAACACTGCTAAAGCGTCTAAAATAAAGAAATATCATGCATTAGAGATCTGTAATATTCCTATGAATGGGCGAAAAAAGAATGTAATGTGGGCTCCATGGCCGAGTGGTTATGATGCTCGTCGCGGCGCACATGGTGTCAAGCTCCACCCCACATTCTGCGATAGTTAAAACGAACGCCTTATGGAACGCGACGGCTAAGCTATCCTCGATATTATAAGGAAACTCGCCCAACGGTATTCTACGAGTTCAAGAAGAAGACGAATAAGCGAATTGAATGCTAAGAGTGATGGGATTCACACAATGAAGAAAAAGACACACTGTGAGAAAGGATCAATGACGTGTCAATAGAGACATTTGTAATACTGTTTAGAATCGTTGCTGTTAATATTAAGTTCTCATTAGTTTTGGCGCTAAAACAATAAACACTAAAGTTATTAACCAGAATTCATTGAAAGTGCTTAATAACACTATTCAAAGCATGTGCCATGCCTTCTCTCAGCTAAAAAATCAGTGCGGCGCTCATAGAATTCGTCAACCTTGAATTTAAAGAAAGTTGTCAATTTTCGACGCAAATGATTGATATCTCGAAACTTCTTCTTGCTCAGCAAGTGCTCCAGCGAGCGGGAGAGGTGATCCAGACGGCGACAAGTGAGGTTTGTACGGCGGATGATCCAGCAGCTCTCAGTTCAGTTCGATCACCTTCTCTTTGTCAGTTTGGCGAGATGCAGCCTTCCGTTGTCATAAAGCAGAATGAGACTGCGGCGGCTTCGACGCTACAGGGCCCGATGGCAGCGATCTAAGTGCTCACAGTAGCGCTTGGCGTTGATCGTCTCTGCTGCTCGCAGCAAGTCATAGTGAATCAGCTTTGTACTTTTTTCGTACTCGCAAAGCAGCGAATTGCGATAAACGCTTAGTTGAGCGACCATGATGCGGCGAGTATGGATAAATTAGGTAGCAAAGGAAGGCTCAGAAAATTCTACACAAAACGGTATTGATTTGCTGCCTGAGAGATGGCAGAAATGTGTTCAAGTTGATGGCGCATTCTTATAATAACGCTGTCAAACAATTTTAGTTACTTCGGCTAATAAAATTTGGTGTTTATTGCTCTAATGTCAAAACTGCTTTAGTCTGAGAAGACCTGATAAACCGTCATTATTATGGACTCGAGCCTACATTCTGAGCGCTAATTCTCAGCTATGTTAATGACTTCTTTACCGTTGTTGGAACCCAATCCTTTGTCTTCTGAAGAGGAAACCTTTTCCCTTTTTCTTTTAGACTTTTATTGATTTTCAGGATCTTAAATCTTGGAGAAATAAAATTCTTTGCACGGTTAAGATTTGTAGATGGTTTTTTATCACATTTTGAGAACTCCTTTGATTCTAGGAATCGCAGCGACGCTGGTACCAAATTTGATTAGAAAAGGGATTTATAAAGCGATGTAAAAGCGTTAAGAAGATTGCATTTTACACTCGGAGTCATCGCTTTTCGAGACAACTCGATTGATCGCTCAGCGCGATTCGGATGTGGCGACTGAATTTTGTAATTCAATCAAATTTCTTTTCTTCACTATGAATAAAACTCTAGTTAAAAGTATGATTCTGATTCTTTAAGATTTTCTCCATACGATCAGATTCTTTTCATGCATAGGCTTAAATTGCTAGAGCTCAGGCTCAGTAGCAGGTTTATTTGATATCCTAAGTTGAAAATGAAAAGCCTAAGCCCACAAAATGTAAGAACAAAGTTCCTTTCGCATTTTCGAAACAAAAACCTAAAAGTCTAGAAAGCGACAAAAAGTCTTTGAATTAATAACGAAAATACGCGATAACGTGCGCCGCATGTCGAACTCGAATTTATTTTCATTACTACAGAGCACTAAAAAAGCTTTTTCATATGCCATTTTTGAGATCTCAATTAAATGTCACAAAATTCACTAAAACTTTATTGGAAAAGCGCTGTCCAGCAAAAAAGGCTTCCACATAAAGGCAGGGATCCGGCACCGGAAAAGAACATTTTGTGCTAGACTTCCGGTGACCTAAAAGAGTGAAAACTACAAAAGAAGTAGCAAAGTGTAATTCTTACTCTATTGGCTCTGCAGTAAGAAGGGGTGCCGGTGGAAGAGCACCAGCATAGGTACGAAAGAATCCTATGAGAATCGAGACCGATATAAGTATGACGGCGATAATCTGAATCCCTTTCGTTGAGTTTTTACACAATTTTCGATATAATTTGCTATTCCAATAAGATGTCGTTCAAAACTGTAGCATAAACATAGATGAACGATGCATGGAGTCCGTTCGTTATAGAGACCGCATCCTAGAGTTATCAAGCTAACTCACTATAATGGAACACATTCATCATAATCATAAAAAGCTCCATAGCTTAAAACCATGGCTTTTGACTATTTTATTGCATTTGCAACAAATTCGCGTTCAAAATGCATCGTGAAAATGGATTCTCGCTAACACATAAGCGGTTTTCCTCAAATCTTACTTCATTTGCAACAATGACTCTCGCTTTTTTCTCTTTTTGCACTGAGCGTGTTCTACGCGTAGACTACGCATTTCTTTGTAAGGGTGAAGGACGATGGGTAAAGCTCTTGGCGTTGATCTGTCCTAGATGGATGCACCTTACACTGAGCTACATCATTATCATTAGAAGTGATTCAAAAACATATCCGGTCTATACATTGACCTGCTGATAACCAAATCAGTGTTGCTACCTCCTCATGCAAGCGAATTTGCTATCAGTCTGCCAATGTCCGCGAGCTAGATGGTTTGGTCAGCATGGAACGCGGGATCGCATCAACGATCACTTAGGCATTATAGGGCACTTTTAATCACTGAGCCTTCAGTGAGTAGGGCGCCCTGGCTGTCTTGACCTTTTATGACTGCTTCTATTCCATAGTGAAAGATATTCTTCAAATATTAGGTTGATGCAAAGGTGGTTGCGGTTCATGCATTGCTGAAATTTGACTTATTTTATTGGAGTATGTTGAAAGACCAAAATCATTGAAGAACCTAAAATCTGAAACTGCGACTACTTTTGCACCAACGTAATAGATGAGTGTGAGAAAAGCGGTCTCTTTAGCACTTCTTGAGAACCAACCTCTATTTGAATCTGTGCGGAGTTGGTTTGTCTAATCAATGATTGACGTTTCCACAACTTCGCCTTCCTCGTAGGCGTGCTATCAGGTGGAAGACCTCCTATAGTACGGGTCTCTTGTACTCTCGCAAAACATTAGCGAATCTTTCCACCTTGTGGATGGGTCCTGAAGCGCTACATTTTTTCTCAATACCCTTTCTTGTTTGCATAGCTGTCGTTCGTCCAGCATTCTGTCAGACTCCTTTGAGATGGCTCTAGATGATGACAGCAAACAGATTGGCCGTTAAGTTCTTCCTCCTTGAGCAATAGTTGGGTCTTGCTAGTATTTCTTCATTGACTTGCATTCTGATAGGTAACGGGTGAAGAACCGAGCCAGTCTGTTGATCAGAACTGGCGATAGGTTTTTCAAGCGTCCAGGTCTTTTCTATCTGGACCAGGTATAGTCCGATTTATTGGCGAGGAAATAGCATGTCGGATTTCGGAAGGAGGAACCGGCAGAGGGAAAGATATAATCTCTCCCATTTCAAATGACGGTAAGAGCACGTGCAGCACGTATTGAAGAGGCTCGAATGTTAATCGTGGACGATTTTCGCCACTGCCCTGATGAAAACTGTAAGTGTGCTGTCAGGAAATCGAGTGAAATCATTTTGGTCTTCTAATTGGCGAAGTTTAGCTGAGGTTTGCGAATGCTCTTTCCAACTTCTGGTTATAACTGGTACTCATGTTCGGATAATAAGGAAGATTTTTTTTATCGCAATTCACTAAAAGCAGTTTAATCGTCATATTCATTCGTCCATAAAGCTTTTTCTTCTGAGGATCTCCACTTATGTTTTACCCACTTGTACTAATCGTTCATCAAACTCTGAGTTTTATTTCTATTTAGTCGGGTTCTATTTGGTGGTGCACTTGTGAGAACATAGAAAACATTTACAGTACTCATCAACAAGTGATACGTAGCCTCCCAAAGTCGAAGAAAACAATGGTGGAGATCATAATGGTTTCTACGTAGTTATTAAGGTGATTCAAAGGACACGCCATAGACAGGACTCCTTTGTTAGATTGACCGACAAACACGTCGAAAAACCGCTCTTTGATAATTTGGTGCTATATGAATGAAAATATTGCAACTAGCACAACGTTCTCACCTTGGCCACGAGTAGCCGCGTTCGGGCTAAATATATCAGTGCTATCAACGGCACAAAGTATTGAGCCTCCAGAGATACGACATAGCCGAAATCAACGCACTGTAAGTTCAAAAATGTATTTGTGCCAAGCAGATTTGAAGAAACTTTATTTCGTCTGATCAAGTGCTTTCATAAAAAACGGTTTCTCGAAGTAATTTCTAGTTTTGACCTAGTTTCTAATCTATGGAGTCGTTGCGGCGCGCGTGGAGCTGAGCTCCACTCTCGAACATTAACAAGAACGCCCATTGGAGAGGCATAACCAGGCTACCCTCGCGATTTCAAAGAGACAAGCTCGACCAATATTCTACATCATTCGAGAATGAGACGAAAAACGAATAGAATGTTAGAAGCACTAGGATCTGCACAATGAGAAAACTTGTGATGACGAATAGTGCTAACAAATAAATGACAATAAAATTCAAATCGTTATATTTTTTGTTGGATAAACAATAAGCTCTAAGTCTCAAGAGAAGTACATTAGTAATTAAGACATTATACAATACAGGTATTAAAAATCATACAACTACCAGGCGTTTTGAACTGGAAAATTTGTATAACGCGTTCTTAAAATGAGCAAAAAGTGGTCAAAGTTTCTGAGTTGATCTAGGCATGTGTTCGATTAACTCCAGTACCGTTGATCGTATTACATAGTATTATTCGAAACATGTTACAATGTATATATAAAGTGATCAGCTTTACAATAGGTGGGGATCGATTTTGCTGGAATACTATTTCACTCACCGTATCCTTTACACCAAAGAGATTGCTAATGAAAAGAAGATTCTTCCACCAACTGCTCGAACAGCGATCTGCCTATAAGTTAAAAATTTATTATAAAAATTAGGAGCTTGTTTTTCCAAGTATCTATAGAGTAAGGTTTCTGACCGTTTCAGTGTGAATCCACAGAGGTCCAGACGACAATTCTGGGAATAAGATCCACATGAACAGCACACAAAATGCATACGCGGGCCAGAATCTGAAATGTTCAGCTGCAAGCAGTTCGGTGACGACACGTTACTTTCTCTCAACTGAAAATTTGTAGATGTAAATCATATTTTATAACTTTGCCAAAGTGGCTCATCTTCACATGATCTGCAGATAGTACCCATTTCATTTAGGTTGTCGTCTGACTCCCATAATCCACAAAGCTCTTCGGATTCGCTTCCGACTATAGTATGCGGGCTTCTTTGTGACCATGATGTCGCTAAATGCTTGCTGAATACATTCTCTTTGCATCCATAGGATAACTTCGCTACATAAATTCTCGCTCCTCACTATAGTCATCCATCGAGTCTCATGTAGCAGAGAAAACTTTATGAACAAGTGTGTCGCAAGAAGTAAAGTAGCATCATGAATAGCCGCTTAATCCATCGCAAGAAACACGACGGCGGGGCAATAAACCGTACAATTCACAAAAAAACCAATGCGGTGAATGAATGCGATGGAAGCTCCGGAACGCCTTTGTAAAAGTCTCCTGGTTCCAGAGAAGAGTGTTGTATCTAAACATTACATCGGCCAAGTGATTGTGGTCATTTACGTTTCTGAGGCCAGCGAGATACATAGTGAATATAGACCACTGAAGAAAAAATGCTCTGTATTCTAAACTAACTTCGGCCAAAACTAGCTCACCTTATCAACGCTCGGCGAACGACATGCAGTAAGTCGTTCACTGATGACACTTCACCATAAAGCAGATATGTTGTGTAGAGTGCGGACATAGCTAGAAGACCGTCAACGAGGTACAAATAGTTATTCGTTGGGTGCACAGTTAACGACGAAACCGCATCATATGAAAACGCAACGTTCTCTAAAATTACGAACGAGCGAGTTAATATTTTGTTCTAGAAAAAAGATTGTCTATAATAATATACTAAACAGCAGGAGTAACGGTTAGAAGTTATCAATAATTGATAACTAGTGCAAATATGTTTATGAAGAGTCAAGAATATTCAGGATGTGCTTTGAAAAACATTCAAGAACGAAGCAAAGATACTCTTTATTTATGAAATCACGAAAAAAGATTCTTGATCATAATCCTCATATGCGGGATTATTTTGAATTCTATTTCAGTTAAAAATATCTTCTTACCGATGTATGGTTGCATGAGGTTGTAGACCATGCCAATGATCAGCCAGATGAATGTGAGAAACTCGAGACCGTGTAGAGCATGAAGACTCTGTGGTGCTCTAAATTTCATTCCAGTACCGCATTAACCTCTTTCTCAACTTTCTAGTAAGATTGCAGTATTATTGACTCTCTGAGAACTAATGCCTGATATCAGTCTCCTTTTGAAGTGGCTTATTACACCTCGAAATAAAAACAATCAAAATTTGCACTTTTCTCTAAAGAGAATCATGTTTACTTATACCGACTGCTTTAAATTCTGGTCTTCTAAAGCAAAATTGTTGAAGACGGTTAGGTCTTGGCTTAGCTCCTGAGGCTTTTTCGCATGAGAATCTATTTAGATGCTGAATTAAAGCGGTGTAGTTAGAGGAAGAAAAGTGCTCAGCATAATGGAATAGGCTATTTCGTCGTTTGGATCATCCAACATTTGCGGCGTCGATTCTATGACACGTTGCCACGCGTTGTAATGGAAGAGGATTGGTCACCTTTTGTCGACAAATACGAGTAAAAGCCGCTATTGTTTGATACATTCGTTGACTGCCGAACGTACTTCTTTGCCGCAATCTATTCACCTATGTTCAGGAACAAGGGAGGAGAATCAGCTGTGCGCCATCAAAGAATCGATATTACCTTCTTTTGAAGCTAGTTTGACTTTCGGAAGGACTAAGGATTCTCATCGCAGTCCAACCATTGGAGTGATCGCCGCTGGTTCTTGTAAAGGATTCATTCCTCATCACATGTCACAACAAGGCCAAAAACGATGCTTTCTGGTTTAGCAGAAAAAGTGCTCCCTGTGCACTAAGACGGTAATTTATTTAATTGTCATTTATTTAATGCGGTGTGCCACCGTCGAGATTCTCAACTTTCAATTTCTTCTAAAAGCTTGAAACACTTGAGATAATGACACCGAAATTTTCCATACGTTTTCAGGCAGCTGTGGCTGTATTTGACCAGAGAGAGATTTTAAGTTCATTGTTTTAATAGCAGAACAACGTACACAATCTCTCCTAAATTGAACGTCGCATTGCCGCGAAGAAATTTATGAACCAATGTGGCAGTGATTACTTGTTAGCACTCTCTTGACTCATTACTATTTCAAACCGCTTGTGCTGATCACAACAAAGTCTAACTTTGCAGAAGCGAATTTGTCGCGTATAACGTTTGTACAGCTCGACTTCTCTCCTTAGAAATTTTTCAAAAACCTATATAACGATGTATCCATTTATATTTATTGCATATTCTTTCATGACATGATACGATGTGAAATGCGACTACACTAAAGCTGGGAGGCGAGCAAAACTCTGAAATTTGAGTTCACTACGATTTCGTGAACTGCCTTTTCTACATAATCACAACGCCTTCGGAGTCGTAGTCTTGTCTTCCTCTCAGCCATAAGATTATATCATGATCACAAGTACATATTTAAACGACCGTCTTCTACGTCGACACCGAGAATCCCATCAGACTGATTACCTACGAAGGTCTTCGAGATTATCAAGGAAACGTTCGTTTGCTATTTAACTACCTCTCTCTTATTGCATAAACGTCGCTGATAGTACTCAAGTCGATTTTCCTGGAGGCTTGTGCAGCGAAGTCTGAGCGATCGCACTTCGACTTTAAAGAGCGATCTTTTCTGTATTGGTCTTTTACCAAGTACCCAATTCCGGAGGCATGAGAGACTTGGTGAGCCCGTGAATGGAGAACATGGGAGGGGAAAGAGCGTTCAACCTTCACTGTGTGTTTGATAGATGATATCGTGGCCACTGACCCATCAATCCCCAATTATGATTCTATTCTAACTTGTTTTATTTTAATCACAATTCAACTATACGATGCAAAATGCACAAAATAGGTTGGTTTCCAAATCGTTGCTAAAGCAGGCATATGAAGAATGAAGTTACAAAACGGATATCAATTTCCGAGCAACCTAGTAGATGCACCTACAACTGAAAAGGCACTTCGGAATGCTTCATTCGAGAAGAGCTAAATACGCCCTATTAGCTTTATTAGGCCACCTAGAAGCGAATGCGTTGACATTTGGCGATACAATGGCTTGCGGAGGGCTAGCGATGTGTTATCAAACCAATGCTTCAAAAAACCTTAAATGGTCTGATATGAATTTGCTCATCTTGTACGGATAAACATCACTAGCTTCGAAATCTCCAGTATAGTGATCAGTCACTTTTATGATATGTTCCTAAAGTGGTACATTGCCTATTTTGTTGATTAACAAGAAAGCGCTAGATGTTTTGTGCACGATGGTGAACCAATAACAGAAGGAAACCTAGGTAAGTATTTGAGGATACAATCCTTATCGGCTTAAGTGGGATCACACAAGGTTGCAAATCTGTTTTTTTTTACTTACCGCTTTGTTGAGAGCGCTCGCCTCGTGTTCACTTTGATGTTGAGACACATTAATAGTGGAAAATCCGAATCGACCACAGTGACGGCGATTTGCAGCATCATCCAAAGACCAAAAATCACCCTAGAATATTAACCTTGCGTATTTATTTTTTAAATCAGCTAAGTAAAAAAATTAATGAGTATGTATCAGCAGAACAGCTAAAATCCGAAAAGTGCTAGTTTACATTTTTTTGCTTTTTTCAACTTGAATTTCACCAATTATTCCCTCACTTCCTTAGCTGTTTTCAAATAGCAAGCCTTTTGTTAAAATGAATAAAATGAAGCAGTAACAAAGGAGCTTCGATTCCTTTATTACTTGTCCTGAAAAGTCGCGCTGCGCTGCTACATTTTCCCCTTGTTCGCTTCCTTCGCAGCCATCTTTCACAGTGGGTGGTTTCAAAGTTTACAAATATCATCAAGTAATCCATACAATTATGGTTGTTGCTATAAGCCACGAGCACGACCAATCTTCTTGCAAGTGTGTTACTATAAAGGATGTCTTCATCATTGCGACAGACTGTTTCTTCTTGTCCATCTGACGTCATCTCTGCTTTTTACATAGGCACCCCTCCAAATTTTGCTTTGAAAGCGTATTCCTATTTATCCGTAAAACAATTTCCGAAGATTCATTTCAGCTATGGAGTGTTCTTTGATATTGTTAGAACTGTTTACCTTAAAAATAAGACGACAAATTGTTGGTTTTTGTTCAATGCCAGTGATCGTAGTGAGATGATATCTCTCACCGACGAGGATTTCAGAAAAGACCGGATTTGTCAAGTAATTAGAAACAACAAATCAGACCATAATCCTCCCATGAAAGCTTATTCTGGATTGAAGAACTGTAAGCCAGTACTCCATTCGTTTGATATATTTTCAAGGACACACTGCCGTGTCATATGCTTCTAGAAAGTGAACTCATCTAAATGTTGAAGAGCAAAAATGCAAAAGCACATTATTAATGGCCGGCTCCAGATCTTTATGCTCAACGTTCGAATTCCAGTGATATTGGATGCTGTGTTCTTCATTATGGATTTTAGAACGTGATGAAAAAAACTTTAGAATTCAAAGATTTCTAATAACTGTCCCATTATCAACTTTTGATCATTTCTCTAACTTCGTCGGTGTAGAGGAAATTCCTCCCGCGTCCCTCCACAGTGTTGTGCACAAATCAGCGCAGTTCTCTGAGGAAATTGGTCAGAATGACTCCTGTTCTTCCAAAGGTCTCCTCCTTCTAACAGCCTTGCACCAGAGATTCTTCATGCATTGAGCCCATCCATATTTGCGTGAAGTTCGCGGCAGACGGATCAAACCTATCGATTCGACTTTTCTTGTTAATCCGACGCTTTGATGCTAGGAATAATATCAAAATCAATAATTGAAGGAGTGAGTTGAGCTCATAAATTCTTACATATCATATCATACGGCACAGTTGACTACGGCAGAGCTCGAAAGAGCTTGTCGATATTTTTCCAGAAAGTATTGATTCGACCGGCATTCAACAAATTGGTGACGAGTACGAAAGAATCGGTACATTTCTGCTGTTTGTTGTAATTTAGACTTGCACCTATTTTTCAGAATTCTCCTGAAGTGAAATCTACCAAAGTAATATGTGCAAGTCGACGTCTAAGAACTTTCAAGAACACAAATTTGAAAAACCGTGGTGGATAGATTCAGTGGAAGGGATGTTTTATTTGGCAAGGTACAAATCCAAGTGTTACAGTCTGAGATTAAATCACTTCTTTTGACTCTTGTCGCTTTTTGTGGTACACAGAAGTATATGTTGTGTGAGAGTATGAGACTAGCACATTCTGGTAAAGCAAGCTTTTTTGGCAATAGTTACTGTGTTCATTAACTTTAGTTTCAGAAACGAAATTGTGATTTGCCACCTTGTGACTAGGTTTTCTAAACTCTTTTTTAGCACGTCGTTCTTCTTAACTGCGGTTGTAGAAACGTTAAACTTCTCTTTATTATTTAATTATCTCAAACTGCGGAATAATCACTCGCACCATTTTATAGTTAGAGTTAAAAGGGTACTTTCAGGTAATGATAAGGCAGGTATTAATTAGTCGAAAACTATTTAGGACTTGAAATAACAAAATAGTTTTCTTAATTCTTTCAGACATGTTATTAATATAATTTGTGCTTAACAATATAGAATTAACTTCAAAATTTTAATGTAAAAAAAGCTTACAGTATAACGACTGTTGCCGTTGAAAAACGAACATATAGCTCGCAATCGATTACTGTTTTGTACGGAGAGTACCCTGAAAAAAAAGAATGTTATTGATCATTTTGCTAATACGTAAATTATGAACATATGTAATTCTAAGATGTATAGTTTAATAATTGAGATCTTGAATAAATGAGTAATAAAGTTTTCTTAGAAGGAAGAGTCACGTTCAGCTAAACGATGAAGCTGATCGTCAGTGCACGAACTCGGCATGCAAACTCCCAAAACGATAGCAAGTGGATCCGTCTGTGGACAACCTTCTTCAACCTCAAAAAAACAATTCTATAAAAAAGAGAGCGAAGAGGACCAAGCCAAAAAAGGTCGCTAAATAAATCCTACTATGAAGACACAGGATCCCTTCAAAGCGACTCACCAAAGAGTCAGGAATTTCTAACTCTACTCGACAATACTTCCCATCGAACTTGCCTTCTCTGAATT
>JAHQIW010003941.1:0-87827 GCA_019055375.1 Parelaphostrongylus tenuis | reverse complement strand
TATAAAAAAACTATAGAGGGGGGGGGGGGGTAACCATAATAGAAGAAACACTTTTTTGAATAAGTGGCGAACCAACAAGTGGGTCTTAGAGACATATATTCGCTGTCCCGATGAGTAGACACAAAAAAATAATACCAAAAAAACCACCGCACGGCAAATCAACCAGGTACTGTATAACTTGCTTACTTTGACGCTTATCCCTAATCTATCCAGACCATAGAAGGATTGTTGTTTCGAAAATGACAATCGCTATGCATTGGTTTCAACCGCATTTATCTAACATTTATCAATTATTTTTTACATTTGCCTCAAAAATATATGTAACATTATGAATACTATTTGGATTTATGCCGTTCAAGTTATTGGATCCATACGCCGGATATTGAGTGTAATCGATACTTGGCTGAAAAATCCTTCTATATTCTTCTGTAGGTTCGTGTATAAGTTCCTTCTGATAATCAATATCCGGAAAATCGTTGAGGACTGTGGTATGCCATACGCAGAAAATTCGGTTGATACTCTGACACAACAGTTCGCAAAGAATGTTCTTTACTTTCTACGTTTTCATTTTCAAAGTTGTCACACCAATCGATGAGTCGAATTAGTCAATGATAATTCTATTTTAGTGTGTCTCAAGAGTACAACCTTTGTAACAACCTCTTCCCATATAAGTAGTTTAGTGTGCTCCACATCGTGAAAAACACTTCATTTGCGTTCGACAGCGAGGTTTGTCCGCATCACTTTATTACTCAGGCGTAATTCATGCACTCATTGTGTAATTTTGTGCATCACATTATCAGCCAGATATATCATGTCTCAGGATTCAGTGGCTTTGGGTATATTGTTTTGAGACATGATTGATATTACTCTTCCGTTTCATACAACATTTCGTCTCTCCCTAATACACAAGTGGAAAGATAAGATTATGACGGTACGAAAGATAGTTTCGACTGCTCACTAGTTAACGTAACTTCGCAAATTTACAATGATCCCTTCCTGTGTGAAATCTCATTATTTGCGAGTAAGAAACTTCCTTCGAATCTGGTCTTTAGTGCATAGACTGGTGAGAAAATTTTATATTCTTATCGAGGAAAAGATAGAGAGCGTATATGGATCTTGGAGTATGTCCATGTGGATTCTCATAGTAAAAATTGTAATTTGTTTGTAAATATATTTGTGCTTATGACATTCGGTTTTCTACATATTCCTTTTAGTGGTCGGGCGACTTTTCGTTCTTATTTTGCTGGTTGATTTTCCCTTTAACTCCTCTCGCTGAAAATATGAAAGATCCGTCCAAGGTATTCACCGGGGGGGTAGGCCAAAACGGAATTTCTTAGAGGTCGACATCGGAGCGAACATTTGAAACGTCCATGAAAGAGTGAGACTCCGGAATCAAATAGGGAATCTGTTGAACGGCCGCATAAGACGAACGTTCGGCTCGCAGGGACAGGGAAGTCGGGCAACTTGCTCTTAAGAGACAAAAGTTTACCCTCCATCGTCACGCTGACTCTATATCACTGATCCTTGTTTCGAGGGCTTGATGCATCGCCATTTGCCTCTTAGTGGCGGATTGTCTCCACTGGCTGCGTTTCCAGCACATGTTTTATGGGCTCTCGCCATTCTATGGCGTCAATGAGATGAGGTGGGATAACCATGATGGCCCGGCTATAGTCACTACTTTTTTGCTACTTTGTACAGACCGGATTTAACGAGCATTCGACATCGCACGCCGTGGTAGCAACTTTTTTTGTGCCCTTTACATTCATGAACGTCTCACTTCTGACACAATCCACGCACCTTCTTGACGCACCCACTGTGGCATAGAATTCCTTTGTGATTTGGCGACAATTATGAATAAGCATGACGACCGACATAGAGCTAATTTGTATACAACGGGTTCTGATACATAAAATGGTCTCGCGAAATAATATATGGTTCGCCATGAAAATCGATCGGTGCCCATGGGTTCTTTGGTCGTTCCACTCGTTGAGCAGTTGACTCAGCTTTTCTCGAATCTATACAATCCTTTTCTCTTTCTCTTCTACCTCGTCTTTCGTGTCCTCATATTAATTGCATCTCAGAAGTAAGTCATTATCATCAGTTGCTACTCACTGACGCGATGCACGGTCCGACAACGAAATTGGGTGCGTTTATATCAGGTTTGGAGGCAATTGGCCAGATTGATACTCATTCGTAATCTTACAATTTAGTTTCGTAGACTTTTCAGTCCCACAGTTCGACACGGAGGCAGAGAGTAGCGAACTTTTCAGTGTGTGTTTCGAAATTTGGATTGAGGTAGAAAAATCTAAATATTTGTATAGCTGCATTTCGTTGTGTTCGTCTGTCCTTTAGTATGGCCTTGACTGGGTAATTTCTCGTATATTTTGCCTCATTAGAATAAAGACAACCACGCGTTTGGGCATTATATGTGTTTGGTGTATCTCTTCACTGTTGGTTGATTAAATAAGCTCTGTTGCTGCTATGGTCCTATCCAGCCTACATGGTCGAGACGTTTAAGCGGATACTCCACAGCCCTACGCTGTGTGGTATCTCCATGCCGTGCTATGGAGGATTGCTCAGGTTGAGCCAGTGTACAGGGCTGGTGATACAATGCGTTCATTGTATTACTAAGACGACAAAATCTAGAGTTATGTGACAGCAAGTCGGCCATTCCTCCACCTAGTCGTTCCTGGCGAGATGGCAGACCGATGATCCGAGAACTGGAGCTTATCAAAGATGGTCTGTGTGTGGGTCTAAGGCCTACACTGTGATGATCTCATTTATGTTCGCCTCGCTTGGGTTTGCACTGTCTGAATGGTTTTTTCCACGGACTATTGCAGGTTGGTGACATCATGTGCATCTAGTACAGCTCTTCTACGCAATCTCGTATGACTTAGTCATCGGAGAGTTGTTTGTCGCGAGTGGGGAGGAGAAAGTATGTCAATAGGAAAGGCGATATAAGGGTGGGTGTATTGAGATGTTGAACAGAGCTAGAATATGCGCGGCTGGGATGGGAACTACGGTAAGTCGGATTGATATTTGGGATGTGAATAGATCTAAAACAAAGATCTTTGACGTGTTGTCGGTGTAGAGGGCGTGGGTCAGGACAATCGCGTAGGCGTTTTGTTGATGAGACATTAACTCTTGGAAGATCTCTGGTGTGATCTTCCATAGCAGGTGTGGCTCTCTTGTTAGGCGGGCCTAACGACCGGGGCTGGGCGCAAAATGGTCATCAACCGGTAATGGATCATTTAACACCCCAATCATCGAAGATAAGTAAAAGGTGCACGGTGGTTGGGGCAGGCGCTAGGAAGCGGTCCAAGTACACGCCCCGTCACGCTGCACTTCCTTCTAAGAATACATTTGGTAACGTCGAAACAACGCATCATATCATTGCCGTCGATAGAATCCTCTTACATAGAACTGTACCAGACTATTACCGGAACTGCAACCACAAAGCACATCTTTCTAGTCTACTCGTTACCTTGCAACTAGAAGAAGGATTTGATAAGGTAATGCGATTGCCAAAAGCTGTTTACGGTCTTATTGTATGGATAATGGAGTCGCTATGTTGAGACGGATGAAAATTTCTATCAAACCTTCGTTGCGGCGGATGACATCATGATATTCTCAAGAAATACCAGTGCAGCAGACCAATGCTCAAGGACTCAACGAAGCAGGGAAAAGAGATCGACTATCGCATAAATCATATGACGACCCACTTTGTGAAAAACCAGTGATAAATCACAGCAAACAAACCTCACAATCACAAATCAAATCAAAAAACAAAAGTGAGCAAATCAAACTGTATAGATTTTTTCATCGAAAACACCACCTTTTTACGTCTACCTTGAGCGTTCATTGAACATGTAGAATATCAGGAAGGAGCAACTAACAGAAGAATAAGAGCAGGTATAGACCGTATTGGATAAAACTGCGCAGTAACCTTTTCGACTCCACACTGCGCCTAACGCTCTGCTGTGCTTCAGACACACGTGGGCTGATACTTTGATCATGTCACAATTATTGCGAATACCTCACAGATTTCTTGAACGATGTCTTGTGAAGTTTAATTGCCACATAACGTCTGTACGGTCAGCAACTCATATCTCTCCATTCCTTTATAATCCTCGTGATGCGAAGGAATGTACATCGAGCGAAACAGATGAGTCGATCACATAGTAGGAAGACACAAAACCGCAGATGTAGGAAACGAACTTAAAAATGGACTCAACGAAAAATGCGCCGCCCTTAAAGTACGATGCACATACACTTAGGAGGACGTGTTCGTAAGAAAAATCAGTGAGCTGTGCTCGCAGCAGCTAATACTTTACGATCACGATGTATAACTCGCTCCAGCCGCCATGTTTGAATCAACTGCCATCACGGACAACAATGGCGAGAAGAAGAAAATGAAAAATGTGCTCGGGCAAGCACAACTCGTGAGGGTGGAACCGTTTCAAATATCCAGTTAAGTTTAAGTAATAAAGTAGAACATTCTGATTTTCAAAACGCATCTTGATAACAGATAGTCAATGGGAATCATGGGAGAAAGATGCGACATATTCATCAAGGATGTACTCGTGAACATAAAAAGACTGTGTTATTCCTGTTCGTAAATAATGCGGTCTCAGAGATAATCGTCTGATGTGTTTTCTCCATGAGGATTGGCTCTTAATTCTTGAAGACTCAAACTGAGGCAGAGTATTCTCAGCCTAAACTTTTGCCTTGCCATAACGGTTTCTCTTAAGTTGATAGGAATTTGTGACCTGTATGTACTATAAACTTAGTTTCCACATAAAACTATTAGTTTCTCTCAGATCTTGGAATTCCTTGTTATTAAACTATAAAAGCAATTTTTGACTGTGCGTGGACGTGGAAATGAAGGTAACACGAAAAGTTAATATAAGAAGTTTCGTTCGAAAAAAAGTATCAAAACTAACCTTTTTGTTTCATGAGACATAATCTGAGATATCTTCCCCACTATCAATCATTAGTAATTGTGGCACTAGTCTTACTTTAATGAGCATATATTTATTTTATGAAAAATTTTCAATCACCGTTTGAAACCCAATAAAAAAAACTATGTGCCTCTTTTCTATAAGTCCATTACTAAATGTGAATTATGGAAAAAATAGCACATTTTTCCCAGAGGAATTGAAAAAAAAAACGACAGCGTAACTCACCAGCCATTTTACAAACGTTTGAATCGGTGAATTATCACGAATTATATTTAACAGGACTGTATCGACCTAAATTCGATGGTCTTCGCCTAGAAATACTTTTCAGGCCGCGAAAAAAGGGATTTTGATATCTTTTATTCAAAAAAACCAAAGTTCGCTGTACCTTTAATTTACAACATCCATAGAGCGTCACACATGTATATGCAATGAAGATAATCCAACTGATTACTCGGACATCACTACGGAGTATAAACGGGGCGAAAACGCTCGCCGAAGAACTTATGCATAAACGGTACTGAACAGAGAATTTCAAGAACACTCTTGTGTGGAAAAACATGAAAAATGACAACTTACAACTTGTTTGATTTCCCATGATGATGACAGTTGATCACTAAATCTGTGGTTTTAACGATCGGTGGAGAAGCGGTTTCAGTTTGTGGTTGATCCTAGCAATCGAAGTATTTCTATTATTTCATGAACAACTCACAAAAAGTTACCTCTTTCTTATAACAACATGAAGCCAACCCTCCGGTATCTTCCTTCCTACCCGAGTAGCAGAGAATTGCAGCAAAGATCGTGACCTAAAATCTTCTCATTGTGTAAGCCAGATAGGATTACATCTTCTTTGTAGTCACCTGCATCAGATAGTCGATGAGGACAGCCCAAGCAGTGATCAAAGCAGAATTCGGAAACCGCTGGAGTGGAACACATATAGTATCCGAGTGCTGCAATATAGCTTCAGATCTTATTACTGTGCTCAACCGTAACTTTCTTATAAATTTGGTGCTTGTGTTTGCAAGTTTATAGAATCCCAGCTTGATAGAACTAGTTCTGAAAACGACTAACCAAAGCAAAAGAAGTTAGTGAACGAAGTAACAGTAATTGAAGCACCGGCATCCGCCATAAGCTAATGCTATTTTTTGATCAACTGGAATACGCCGATCAAGTTCACGCCACGCAGCGATCATTAAAAAGTCGTCGTCAATGCCTTAAGAAACATCAACTGAAAGCATGAATATCGATAGCATAGGTATACGTCACAAATTCGGCATAAGAACTGTACGTCTTCATGATTACGTCAACCAGACTCAATTAATGTAATATTGATGTTTTTTGGTACTTTCCCTCTATCACTAATCTGCTTCGGTTTCCTAGGAAAAGCGCACTTTGTATTTCTTAAACGTTTTAGTAACCATTCGACGGCTTAGATCTCGAGAATTTTAATGGTGTACTTTGTGTTTAAGAACCTTTTTTATTGTGCTGTAACAGTGAAATTAAAATTGTGTTCCACACCTAGACACCTTTCACACTTGGCTTTGCAAGGACTTTTAAGTGCGGTGTAGCAGCCAAAAGAATATTGGATTTCGCAAATTTGGATTATCTTCGGTGTCCGCGTCCATGTTTTGACTCCTTTTTGGACTTTTCTCAGAGTTCCGTCAGTTATTCGATAGATGAAATCTCGAGAATATTGAGGGCATACTTTATTTTTATAATGGCTTCCTTAATGCGTAGTAGGAATAAAATTATCCTTCATAATCTAGCATTTCTTACTAAGAAAGCTTTTCCGTTAGACTTCTAGTAATCGTTCGATAGATTACGTCTCAACGATTCAAACATTATTTTGTTTCCAAGAAAAACTTCTTTTTGTACTGTAGCAGCAAAAAAAAATGCTTTCGGCAGCTTATCGATATGGTGCAAAACGCGTAGTGCTTGATGCGGATTTTGCAAAATCCCAAAAGATACCGGAGCAAGGAGTGCGCGCCGAGTGCGGAACCCAGTTTTCATTTGGACTCTATAATGCTTTTGAAAGTTCTTTTAAAAAACTATGTACATTATTATAGTCTTCGAATTTCAGTTATTGCACGGTCACTGAAAGTAGGCAAAAAAGCTCTGTGCCGTTAACATTCTTGAGAATAAAACATAATTTTATTTCCACCGTTACAAACGCAGGTAAAAAGCCTATTCGGAACTCAAAATATGCTATTGAATTTCGTGAGATTTAAGCTAACAATCGAATACTAAAACTGTAAAATATTGAAGGAATGCGCGTTTTTTAAGGGGCTAAAGCAGAGTGAAGACAACGGAAAAATACCTGCCTCTTTTTAGAGGAAAGACTGAACAGAAATTTTATAGTGCTTTCACGCAGATATTTGATGCTAGAAGTAAAATTTCATAGTAAAAGTAAGAACTTACCGACAGCTAAAAACGAGAAAAGGCATTGTTGAAGTTACAGGATTGAAAGCAGCACCGAACCAAAAGAAGATTCCAAATGTACATATCAAAGCCAAAATCACTGTCCATACACCAAGATACATCTCAAGTGGTTTTGATCTCAAATCCATAAATAGTTATCAGGAAACGAACTGCCTTTAATATAATAAGACAAAAGAGACGTACTTATACTTAACAGAGCTCCAATTCGCGAATACCACATAAAACATAAGCATAACAGTAGCTGGTATGGCAAATGGTACCGTAGTCTCGATAATTTTCATCATTTCGTCATCCATCGCTTTATCGCTGCACCACAAAAATTCATTTATTGCGATTTATTTGTAAAAAGCGATTAAGAAAGAAAAAAAACGATTATGGAAAACATTAGAGTTTTATGTATATACACTGCGTACTTCATCGTGACGGGCAGTACGGTTAAGCGCTTTCATATAGTTTTCGTTTTTATACATTTATTTCCCAGATTCAGTGGAGTTTGAATCAAAAAAATTGACCAGAGGAGGTTCACAAGACTTTTGTTGTGCTCAAATGCGCGCCTGAATTAGTCTATTTGAGTAAGTTTTCCCGAATATCAAAAAAGTACCTACTTATGTGGTATAAATTCTAAATCCGTCACTTTCATCACATCTCGCCAAAAATCCATGAGGGCCTCTCTGTACTGATAATAAGCTGCGTTCATCTTCGACGTTCCCGAGTACTCTATCATCCTAGAGTAGATCGTATATTCATTCTTCATCAACTAACTAAGAGAATCCTGGATAACAGAGAATTGCAGTTATCCAACACGGACAAACCAGTGGAGAGTGAGTACTCGCGCCCCTTGAATTTCGTTTTTCTCTCCTCTGACGTCTACACCATAAATTACCTAAACGGCACAATTACACGAGTAAAATAGCTCGATGATAATTGTCATAACAACTCAAAAAAAATTTGTTAACTTTCACTCACATTTCCAATATCTTTTGGTCGGTTGAATAAATATAGTACTGGATAGGAGAGTTGTAGATTCGGATTCGTTTTCACTTTTCCATCTTTGAATAAAACATCTGCATGTTTTATCCAAATATTTCAATGAGTTTGTCGCATTCCTGAAGCGATAACACGTAAAATCGGGTTCGGAATATCACCTACATCCATAGAGTAATTGAAAAACAAATACAAGCAAATTCTTCCTGTCGACATTGGCGCGGAATGAATGAATGAAACCGCTTTAAAAATTTATTATGATACTAGTGATAAACACTACTTACTGGATGAGCTGAATCTCTGTAGCAAAAGTCTTCCAGGCCATAGTGTTCGCCGCGAAATTCCATAGTTACCTTCATCATTTTGTTCGTGTAATCATACAGTGGCCCAAGGTATTTCGATTGTAGTAGATTTTCAAAGTTTTTATGAACAACGTAGAATCGAAGAATATCATTTTTCTTCGGTACTGTAATATCTATGAATAAGTTATGGAAGAAAAAATATACTTGTAATTCGCAATCATGTTGTCGTACGATTACCTTACCTTCTGAATTGCGGCTTTGTGCTTTTTTTAACCATCATTTCCATTTTGTGTGGATCCACTTTACTCTGTCCGTTTGCTTCGATTAGCATCTTCTCCTGTTTCTTGATCAGTTTATAAGTTTCTTCAGATCGTTGTGTAGTCTTTCCGTCTCTAAGTCAACTGTAGTCTGGTTATTGTCACGAGGCTGTCGTCGTTGTTGATGAAATTCAGTTTGTCCAAGACAGCACTTTTTCTTTGATTAATGTTAAATCTCCCATCGGCATCCGATCAAACTTCAAACTTCGCTCATGTTCGTAGCGCACCTTGAAATTATAGCAGTATGAAAAACAATGATCACGAAAAGTCATTCAGAACCACTATCGTGCATGGTAATATAACGTTAGAGTAGGAATTGCGTAGACTGTAACTGGTATCAAAACTATAAATTAATTGTAAATCTACTTTATCATTGCTCTCACTGGAAACGGTTTCTATTATAATTACAAGTACAAAGTCAGATATTCTCTTATAGGCAAGGGTTAAAGAAGTGAAATGAACAAGCTGTTCAACATGGTTTTTTGGAATTGCCAAGATTTTTTGTAAGATTAAAGAGACAAAAACGAGTAGAGCAGTGGCTAGAAGTACATTGTAATACAACAGGAGTCTTGGTTTGAAGATAAGCCGTGAGCGAATCAAGCCTCCAGTTCCTTTATGATAGATAAATTGTTAACAAATTTATCTTAAAAGATACAGGAAGACTGAACTGATACATAGCTAATCTCCTGCTAACTCCTTTATGCATTGGACGATTTGCTCAAAGTGAATTTATGACGTATCGCTGAGTAATTGATTAAAAGTTAACTCTTTTCGAATATCAAAGCAAACTCCGCCTAATTATCCGCTCGTTGTAGTAGAGCAAGCTATAGATAAAACATCCTGTGACGTATTTCAAAGAGGCTTCAATTCCTAGTTCGCTGAAAAACCATTTCAAATATATAACCAATGAAAACACTAAATATAAGCTGTAGAAGTAAGCTAAATTTGGCCGATGAGGTCGACCGTTTTTGAAACCTCGCAATAACCATTCAAAATAATTCCAAAAAATAATGTTCAAAGCCTAAACGAGATTGGTACGCCAGGGCTATACACCGGTGTTTCGGAGTTTTTGGCCTCCTCGCCAATGTCCCCCGCCCCACATTAAGCTTTGCATTGTAATAGGCTTTAGGCATTCTTTTTTCGGAAAAAATTTCGAATGTTTATTGCGAGGTTTTCAGAACAGTCGATCTTATGTGTCAACTCTAATCTAACTAAGCTAAATTTGTTCTGGTGAAAGAAAAAAGCAATAAGAAACTGCACTAACCGGTGCATCCAATGGAACGAATAACTTATAGAGATCGAGGTTGATTTTTAACCAAAATAAACCGGGTGCACAGCAAGCTGTGAGAATGAGTGGACCCACAGAAACCAAAATGGATGTCTACCGAGGACTAAGCCATATTGGTAGAACATCTCCACCATCCAATCTTCGAACTTCTTACCATATTCCGATAGCAATGAGGGCATCACCCTAGAAAAAGTGAGAATTTCAAAAGTATAGTGAAATCCCACGCAACAATCTTTGGACAACGACTATCCTGTGAAGGACATTGCAGAGATTGTTTTTTTTAAGTATACGGTGTAACATTCATCACAAATATTCGTCAAATTTTCCAAACATTTTGGATGATTTTTGAGATTTTTTATTGGTCTTCAAGAAAAGTAAAACAACGTCTTTCGTTTACTCGATGTACTGCTAATCAATAAGAAGACCGGAATCCACTATCATTTTCTCTTTTTCACGTTTATGGTATGTCGCAACATAATCAGATGACTGACAAATAATTGTCCTTCTACAGAGTAAAATAGTCAGATCTCAATGTCGGCCGATATTCTATTGACGAGTTATAGGAGAAAAGTCGGGTTAAAGTCTTTGACCCGTAACAATTGAATTCAGTATTCTATTCCATAAAGTTCATCTAGTCGGATGAAAAGAGAGTGTAGAAAAGGGGTTTTGATCTATGACGTCACTAGTTACATTTCACTTTATCCTTTATACGACGAAGTCAGTGAAAGACTACGATCAATTGCAAAGTGGGCCAAATTCAATGGGATAAGGTCAGTCGAAGATCAGGTTGCGAAAGTGAAAGTGATGAAGAGGAGCAGAAGAACGCAGATCCTACGAACAG
Source organism: Parelaphostrongylus tenuis (assembly GCA_019055375.1). Taxonomy (NCBI): domain Eukaryota; kingdom Metazoa; phylum Nematoda; class Chromadorea; order Rhabditida; family Metastrongylidae; genus Parelaphostrongylus; species Parelaphostrongylus tenuis. The sequence goes on along the minus strand of JAHQIW010003941.1, from coordinate 76,698 downwards.
GCATCGGCGCGGGTGAGGTTATGAAACGGTAGCTTACGGGAAAAAAATCAAAGAACAGATACGTAATCTCACAATAAAATCATCTATGAGAGGATGACAGAAGCAATCAAACGATAGCTACGGAGTACTTTGAAAAAAATCTTTTTGATGCTCCCATAAGATCTTATCGGAAATGTAGTAGATCTCTATCGTTCAGTGCGATTCAATTGCCACTCTTGCGTGCAGCAAGCAGTGTTGTACTTAGAAGTGCTCCAGATTCCGTATCTTTTCCTTACAAACAGATCTCGTAGTTGTTGAAAATTGATATTCATTTAATAGAATAACAAAAAAAGCACTTTAATGATATAATGGCGGACGTTTCGCGCACCTTTTTCGGAGCCTGGAAGAATCAAATTTTCACATGCAATCCACTCAGCCAAAACTTTCATATTCAAGCAGATAGAACTCAATACGTAATCTTATTAAACAATCACCGTTTCAATGTTCGGCTACGTCTCAATCAAATTTTTTTTGATTTGATCTAAGCACAAGGCTTATCCATGTTAGACTTGGTGAGGCTAGTCTCCATAGTAAATGGCCGACATAAGATACAAAGAGGTGAATGTAGAAAAGAAGCTGCTTCGATATTCGATTAACTGCTTACGTATTAGGATCCACTTGCTTCGGATATCTCAGACTGCCTGGCTGAGTAGACTGCACGTAAGTTGATTCTTCCAAGCTCTGATGAAGACGGAACTGCCGAAAAGCCCATCGTGGCGTCATTATTGGTATTACAATTGTATTCAAGAAATACTATTATTAACAACCTCGGATCTGTTTATAAAGAAAAGATACTGATTTATTCAATCTATGCCGAGCTTAACAGATAGTTGGTCCAGAGAAATACTACGAGATGTTCCGAAATCAACAAGTGGTCAGTGGTTTGATCAGGTTCACGTGGTTACGCAAACCCTTAACCACTGCAGGTCGATAAATTAGTACCAAATTTGTCTAGGAGGATAAAAACACTGAGTTAGTACGGTAGCTGGCCACTGTCGCTCATTGTATAGGTCGGGTATGCAATCATCGACCTCCGCGATTTTTAGAATGAATTTGAATGCATAGGGTGTCTCTAGAGGATTGATCAACTCCGAACGGCTTACTCATTATTCTCTAGTGCAAAGCTTTATGAGCGCATTACCTCCCAACGAATGCCGAAGGAACTGAAATTCAGTTGCACAGATTGACCATAATAAAAAATAACACCTACTTATAGCGCTTTTTGCCAAAGCACTCCATAATACGATTGCTTCAATCTCAAGCAATTTGTTTATTATGAGCAAAATTCAGCAAAAAAAAAGTTAGGCTATGAATGGCCGGCGTAATAAAGTCGAGAAAAAATCCACAAGTATTCTGGATGATGATTAGCATAGGCAAAGGAAAAGGTAGCGTGAAAAACCAGAATGCATGATGAAATATTGAAACGTACATGTGCAAAAAAAGACTGGATGGGAAACAACATATAAATGAACCCCGCTTTCACGGATATTGTTTTTCGATGAGTTCAATGCAACAAAAACGTTTTTGATATGATGACATTCGGAGCGAATGCGTTCAACGCCCACAACTGACCTCATTCGTTCGCAGTTTCGACGACGGAGGCCAAGGCTAGTTGCGGTTGGACAAGACCAGCGAATTTCACCGACGACCGTTTAGCACAAGACATACTTGACCCACTCATCTCCAAGTTCATCATAAAGTTATTGATAAAAAATAAAACGAGGCGAATATAAGCTCGGTAAATGTCCAATCTTGGCGATGGATTAGAATCAAATACTATTAAAGTTACGCGACCACTGATATGAGTAATGTTCCAAGAGAAATTAAAAATATGCCTGACAAATATTCTTGAGCCATGTATGTGTTTGCTACCGGCACTTATACTGTGCTATACACGTGTTTCGCTTTTGCACAGCCTCGTCAGTAGCACAGTGTCTTTCGTCTTAGCGAATCCCTTTCAGGGGAATCCCAGCCCCCTTACATAGAGGAGCCGCAGACGAATTATTTACACGCTCCAATCAGTAAAAATATCACTGGATGAGCAGTGTTGCACACTTTATGTAAGGGAGTTGGATTTCCTTCGAGAGGGATATCTAAGACGAAAGGCACTGTGCTACTGACGAGGCTGTGCAAGGCCGAAGCACGTGTATAGCACTGTATGCGTGTCCATAACAGACCACATGCATGGTTCAAGATTAATTATCGGGTATGCTGAAATTTTAGCGTGTTCTAAAGAAACACTCGAAAACGCAAGCAACTTAAAATGCTTCAAAATTATAGTATTTTCACTGCTTTTTTCGCAGTGTTATTACGTTACTTGTATAACTAAGAGAATTAAGTGGTGAACAAAAACACGGCCTCAGGCGGGAATCGAACCCACGTTTCATCTTATCTGGGGACGTGTGCTCTACCACTACACCACTGAGGCACATTTGCCCGACCACTCATTCGTCCTCGGATAGGATGAAACGTGGGTTCAATTCCCGCCTGAGGCCGTGTTTTTGTTCACCACTCAATTCTCTTAGTTATACAAGTAAAGTAATACAACTCAAAATGCTTTTCTAATTTGACATCACACAAATTTCGCTATGAACTAGATGACTATCTCGCATAAAAGTGGCAGCTTTCCTCTTTGTTCATCTCTCAGTTCACTTAAAGTTTCGAAATTATCTAATATAAATTGTTATTACCATGTTCGAGGTTTATAAAGTTTTCTAGACAGCGCGAATTTTTTCTTGTCTGGCTCAATCAAATACGAGCGATGTTCGCGTTGTCGCGAAATTGCTGTTCGTTTGACGATGTATTTCTCCGATCACTAAAACAATTGAAGGGTTATGAGTAAAAGAAGACTACAGAAGGTACTTTGCTGTGCCGTTCTACCGGTACGAATGATGAGTAGGGTCTTATTATCTAGAATGTGTTGCTATAGTCTAAAATACGATACTTGCCATCAGCATTTGAGGTCACGCAATTCATATTGAATCTATCTTCATATATTATATATTCAAATTTTCCGTACAACCACCTATCACAGGTATCAACTGTTGTTCCGTTGGTAGTGAGTGACTCGAGCGGTACTAATGGATCTTCCACTTTTCCCTGCGGCCTGCAGGAGTAGCCCAGTGTCTCCTGCTCGCTTTGGGAGTTCGCTGGATACCATAACCTACTTCCAGGTTTTTTTTGAGAAAACGTAGCGTAGGGTCAGTGGTGGTCTTTTTATGAAAAGTTCAGCATTTTGAGGAATTCACTCGGTGACAGTTCTCGTCCATCGGTTCTTGTAGAACGCATTACGTATACTGCGCACCCTATCTTCAACAGCGTGGCGTGTAGAGGTACCGTTGAATCTTGATCGTTGTCGTAGGTCAGACATTCGGATTCTTTTGCCTATTTCAGAGATACAGGATAATCTTAGCTTCAACCTTTTGACTGCGCGTTCAGCAGCGCGGAGTGACCTTACATCCTGCTCGGGTAGCCAGGTTTCTCAAGCATACGTTAAGACAGGGAAAACCGTTTAATCTAAAGAATGGTCACGAAATCAGATGTTCTTTGTTCTTCCAATATACTTCCGGTGTTTCTGAAACGGAATGTGACAAAGCTTTGCGGCGCACGGTTTTTCAGTAATTCAACTGTCTCAATTGACAATTATTAATTTGTCCCCTCATTTCTTTCGCCTTTAGATATCTTTGTTAAATCAAAAAAAAAATTTTAAAAAAATCAAGTAATCAGCAATATAGTCGTTATCATGACCAGTGATTTACAGGCACTTGTTGGGCAAAGACTGGATATCTTCCTTTCAGGGATAGGGGTGATGGCGGTAAAATAAATCATCAAGGTCAATTCTAAGCTGGTTGTAGTCTTTGGCATTTTTTCTCATGAGATGCTGCCTCAGGCGCGATTAGATGAAAGCCTGATGGAGCAACAGCAGAGCTATACGGTGAATATGGTACCTTCGCCCAAACCGAATTCTCCAAAATGTGACAAGTTGACCAGGTAAAATGAAGTTGAGCGTTTTCCTGGAGGAGGGCGATATTGGGACCGTTTCAAACTCTTCTCTCGCACTGCTGCAACCATCTTTCGAAGTTTTCTTTTCCAACAGACATCGGCATTGACTACCTGTTTTGTGTCAAGCAGTTCCGAATACACTATGTCATGTCAATCTAAGAAAACCGAGAGCATAATCTTTCAAACATGGGACTTGGACTATAATTGAGCTGGCGGGTTGGCAGCTAGTATCCTGGCTTAGTATCCTAGTATCATCAAATGTTCTAGTATCCTATTTTTTTGGCTAAACCTACTAAAACATCCTCCAACATGCCACAAACTTTTACCAACGACTCGATTTGGAATAACAAAAAAAACAGAATAGAATAACAATTGCGACGGGAATTATGACAAAACGCAATATAATCAAGACGATAATAGTCAATCGCCAGTAGAAGTCAGGAGCAAAATTTGAAGACATTTGTGAAACACGCATGCAAAGAAACGAATCGAATGGATGGAGCAAGTGCTGCGATCGACGCAGTATAGATGCAAAAAAGACTCACAAACACTCATGTAACTGTTCTTCACAGTTCGACATTTGATCTGAACTTTTCAGCTCATTGTGCTATCGCCAAGTTCACTTTTCCGTTTTGTTTGAAAAGAAAGATGCTTGGAGTAGAAAAAAGTAGATTTTGAAAGACGAATTTTGAGATTTATAAAGTGATAGGTGGGCCATTTTGCACATGCCAGATGAAGCTTCGGAGAAACGTATGTATCGGAATCCGTACACATATCCATGGAAGAGTCAACTCTTTCATGACAGCGGCCATTTCCGCACGCCAGCAACATCGGACCGCGCTTTTTCGAAGCTCATCTGGTTGTCCGCTCATAAGACACAGCGCCATGATATCTTGGGGCTGCCGTTTCTTTGTCGATTCACTCACATAATTTGTCACTTTCTGACGTCTACGTATGTGCTATGATCTCCTGAGCATGTTTTCATGTTTATGGACCCCTATTTTGAGCGATACACTCTTGCATGTAACGAAAAAAATAGTCCAATGTCTAACCAAAGTGATACTGGTTTTCCGTAAGGTTTTGTATGGTAGATGGAGTGTATTTCTGCGTCTGTCAAGGTTTTCCTACCCACCGAACCCATCTCATCTCCAGAAACGGTGTTTGTAAATATAGAGGTTAGAGGATAAAGCCCTCGGCTTTGAACAATCCCTGAGGGATGCACCGTGCCTTCAATCGACTTCAATTTCAACTTCGTTTGAGGTGAGTGAATGCACATCTGACCTTCACACAATGACTTGCAATGGCCTTACGCTGTACTGAGCCAGTGCCGCTTATCCTCCCAGACAAGCTTGAGACCAATCTGGTACCAGTTTACCGACTCCGGACGGATGGACGGCTTGGTGAGCCATGGGCGTGAGATCAAACCATTAACTTCGTGTACGACTTAAGGACCTCTGACCACTGCGCCAACGTGCGCTCTTTTGCAGTGCATTGAAAACGTCTAACCATGACCACCTTCTAGTATAAAATCTCTGTTCGAGAAATTATTGGTGACCACCAAAAAGTTTGTCAGGAAAGCTTTGTGTGAAGAAATACTAGGATGGAAAGAAAGATTCCATCGTTTGAAAGAACATTCAAAATTTATGTATATATTCAGACAACAATCAGCAACAACTATTCTTCAAAATACAGGTCATCACTATCCCCTTTTTCTGCCATCGGCCCTCCAGGTTTCGGATCTGATCGAAGTACCGCTTTCTAGGCTTTGAAACAAAGAATTCTTGACATGCTTCTTCAACTTCATCCAAGATTTAAATCGGCGACCTTCCAAAAGGTGCTGCTTTGTTCGGAAAAGCAGCAATCAGATGGAGCAACGTCCGGATTATAGGGTGGATGCCGCAAAATCTCAACTCCGTCCAAATCCTCAAACTTTGCCTTGGTCTTTTGGCTGTGTGTGGTTTTGCGTTGTCTTGCTGGAACAAAGAGCGCTTTCAGCGAGCGAACATGTTCTGGGTACTTCTCAGCCAACTTATCGTAAACACGGTCCAGCTGCTCGCAGTATTTCATTTTTGACCTCGAACTGACGAAATCGCTCGCGTACTGCTGATTCACCAACCGTAGGTCGCCCCCAAGCTTTGTTGATACGGCGAGCAGCATCAGCAGCATTTGAACCAAATTTGCACTCGTAAAGCATCAACAAACGTTTTTGTTCCCTGAACAGTTTCATTCTGCAGCATATATAGACAAATTGTATATCATTAGATGCGCAAGAAGTAGACCTTTCAAATGATTTGGAAATCACACACGATCCATGCGGAAAAACGACATTCTTATCCAAACGATGGGGACTTTCTTTCCAACCCAATAATTTTTCAGTTGACCAGTGTTTTTCATCCAAAATTTGTTTCAGTGAAGGAAAGCTTTTCTCGTAGAGAAGAATCTCTCCCTCCTCCAGTGCGTCAATCTTTTGACTAACTAGGACATTAAGTCTGACATTTATCTGATGATTGTCATTAACGAGTCTTCTGAAACACCAAACATTGAGTGTAATGATACATAGAGCATCATTGAATGATTAATCAGTACGTTAAATAAGAAGTAGAATATTACCTGATTCAGTGATTGAAGAATAAAGGAGAGGAACAAAGTTAAATTGAGAAGAATTCTGAAATGCAAAAAGAGAATACTCCAGATAGAAAGCTTCATACACGTGTTCATTAGTTATCTCTTAGCGTGTTAGCATGACACTTCCTTAAAGCATGCTTGATTTTTTTTGAGTGAAACTACGTGTTATCTCAAATATACAAACCTGCTTGAGAAACGGCACTATCCCATCCGTCTCTATATATACACGACGGTGTCATGAGTAGTGAGCAACAGTATTTTTCTTTCTGCCTCAGGTTGCAGCCAAATGTAGGCAAACTAGAAAAGGAGCAACGGCCCCCACTTTTTTCCCATCGTTCTCCATATCATTGTTCAGTTTAATTACGACAAATTTATGATTACTCCCCATGGATGTTTGTGAATTGTAACAAAACTTACTTTGAATGAATAAGCACATACGAGTAAAGGAAGATTTAGAACTTAAGTCTGTCGCACTGCAGAACATTAAAATTGAGAGATTTAGCGAGTTGTTGTTCTGATGTCTTGATCACTTAGAGCGAATGATTTTGCTGTTGTTCAATGAAGCGGTCCCCTCAATGGACACCGGAGGTAACAGACGTGGATAATCGACGACGTTGATGAGCTATCATTCACTACATGTCCTTTTTATCCATATTTATGTCATTGCTTTGAGCGACGTCTACATAAACAGCGCAGAGTAATGTATGACACACTTTTTCAAACACATGCACTTGACTATAGTCACTCCAATGTCGGGAGATTTCGTTACCCAACTTGCGCTAATTTATTCGGCGTCGATTTCGATATGATCGATATGAAGGGGAATCTCCCCAAGGGATCAGTCGAACCAAATGGCGTACTACTGAGGAGCCTGGAATGACGAAACAGGTCCCTGTTTAGCACTGTGTAAGTGCCGGACCAGGTCTCATAACTGGCTGAAATAAGTTGTCACATTATCAGACTGTTTGTGCATTGGACGGCATTCACTGAACACTTCAAGTTTTGTTCTTCACTAGGCTATATTGGCGTCCCGATATTGATTTACGACATTACAATATTTTGCATCCTTTTTAGTTATGAAGTTTTACGCTACATTTAACTACACTAAATCGCCAGTCATCTGTCGACAACTGGCGCCGTCCGTGTCATGCATACATGCATATCACCTTCTCCTAGATTTATACCTCTTTAGAATTTTTGTCTTGATTCATATTTATTCATCAGGGTAATTTTCAGTTATTACCCCGCAAGCTGTTCCTACTATATCTTTCGTCGCGCTGCTTTTCCAGAAGCCCTAACTATTTGGTAATGTTAAGTCTACTAATTACATTACGCTTATTTTTTTTTCCTGATAATCGGTCCCAGCGTTGTGTTAATTATTGTCAAAGAAAAGCTACTGGATCTTTTGAAAAATTTCGTACTTGTTTTGAACGAATCAAAAACAATTTGCCAACACTCGACAGGGTCTCTAAATCACTGCCATATTTATGAAAAAAATTAAAATCATAACACACTAACAGCAGATTAAAGGTGAAGGGAATGCCTCGCAAAAAATAAGACATTTTCTCCATTTGATTGTCTGAAATTAAGACATGTTGCCCAACAAGTATGAATGTGCACATCACGAGGAAGAACGGCTATGGATCATGGACTTGATCCTATTCGGTTCTGAAGAGTCGAAACGTAGCCGAATACACTCCGTGAAAATCTCATGTGATCTGAAAAATTTTGAAGTGTAATAATTCTTCATGTAGGGCTTAAATAGTGCCAGATCTTGAAACGCGTGTCACGAAATTTTTCGTGCAATGTTTATACAAGCACATTGGCTAAGCTGACGGTGTGCATTCTACGTTGTCCATCAATAGTGCTTTTTTTGCAAAAGAAGAGCAGAAAATATTCTATTACGTGTATATGCATTCTATTTCCTTAATGGGGCTACTGTGCAGATCAGTTCTGATTACAGCTCGAACTTTTGCTAAGGAGATTGTTCTCGGTAATGTTTCACTGGGAGTGTAGATTTTCGTAGGTGTATTCTAAATCAAGGAAGATTTTTTTGAAAAATTTTCCTGTTTTTGAATTTCTTCGACTGCGGAATATTATATTTCTTCGCTCTCCACCAAGCAGAGCACAGAGTAGCGATGTTATGCCTTTAAGGATATCAAAGGCGTTTATACGAAACTAGCTACATTTTTCTTTTTTTTGGTCATTCACTGAATGCTCGCCATGTGTAATGGTGCATCTGTTGTTTCTGCACATAGCTTTGTGCTAATTCATTCGGCAATGTAAGGTGGCAAGTCCTTCTCTTCAAAAACTTCTTTGAACCGTTGTAAAATATCTTCGCTGGACTATGGACCTAAGAGACCATCCCTAGCAAAGGTGCAAAAACATTTAAGCATCATCGTAACTTTCAGCTTGATCTTCACTTCTATGCCATGAATAATTGGATTATGGTATCACTGATAGATTCAATGTATATAATTCGAAATTACAGTATTTCTACTGCTTATTTCGCAGTGTTATCATGAATGAGTGGTCGGGCACATGTGCCTCGGTGGTATAGTGGTTAGAGCACGCGCCCCCGGATAGGATTAAACGCGGGTTCGATTCCCGCCTAAGGCCGTGTTTTTGCTCACCACTCAATTCTCTTAGTTCAATGTATATAGTTTGTTCTTTTCCTAGTACGATGACTGGAGTTCGTAAATCACCGAGTAGTTTATCAAACAGTCTCTACCGACGCACATTGCACAAGTTTAGAATGTCGCTCCAGTATCAATTTAAAGGGCGCTGTATATGTCAGTTGGCTAGTTAGCTACCTTGGACACCGAACTGCTCCGATATTATAGCAATAATAGGAGGGTAAAAAAAACCCTCATGTCGTCTGGAAGAATTAACGTTCGAAGTCTGGCAATAATAATTTTATAAGCGTTTATTTGTCCTTCAACATCAGAATAATTTTATGAAACTCGTTTTATTTTCAACATAGGTGGCCCCTTATGGATTGAGATGCCGGAGTATTGGAGTGTTAGTTATCGCTTCCTCGCGTGAAACGACCAGATATTGCATAATTATGATAGAACATCTTGTCTCCGCTGTGCATATAGTCTCATGTATTTGAAGGCAGAGTTCTTAGAGGTCTTTTTACTGGACGGAGCTTCTTCACGGCCTTTTTTAGACATTCGATAGCTTAAAAAACGATAATTCTAGCGCTGTGCTTGCTGTTTCGGAAGGCTTCTTTAGTGCGTTGTGGCAGCGGAGGAAATATTACGTTACAACCTCTGAATAATTAGTCCGCTGCTCTAACTTTGTAGTAGGTTATTTGCAATTTTGATAGCAGATTCCAGATAATTCAGAACTACATTTTTATGCCTTAGTGGGAAAAGATAAACAACCCACATGCCCTATAAATCTCTATTTCTCAACGGAAAAACCACAGCATTACAGTAGGAGCATACTATCAACCCTTATTGTGCATTTCTGCTGCCCGCCTTGCGAGAATGAAACTCTAAAACACATAGGCTATGACGGAGGACTTCTAAAGAAACTTATACGGCTACATATCTGATGTGTAGTTGAAATAGGTTTAGAGACCCATTGATGCAGAGTGATATGCAAAACTTTCGCGTCAGGCGGGACTAGAACGCGCACCTCACTCTTTCCGGGAATGCGTGCTCTATCTATGTAAGTTTAGAGAGATTGCACACTCATCATTATGTAGGTAGTTCCTCGGAAAAGGTACAGGTTTTTGATCATATTTTGCATAATGTAGATGTTCTGCACCTCTCACTGAAAGTAGTTTTCCATTGATCAAAAAGTTATTTGATCAATTGTGCGAATAGCACAACTAAACTTGGGTAATTATACCTTTATATCAATGAATATAACATAACTAACAACACCGAGGTAGCAATGTATGAACAGGAAAAAATTATACAAAAACTCATGATAAGTGTGTGCGATATATAAGGTTACGTCAATCCACCAAATCGTACGAATAGTACAACTGAACACAACGTTGGAGTAGATTCATAGTTTAACGTTCAAGTTAACTCCTAATTGAAGAGTTTGGAGGAGTAGTAGTAAGCTATCCACATGTACTGTGAAGATAAGAAATGTAGTAAGGAATATGAATTTCAGCGGTAAACTGATAGTTGGAAAGTGTTTCATAAGATGAACATAGAAAGGATGACCTATGGGCTTTAGAAGTATAGGAAAGTGACTGAAGATTATCAAAGATTACTAGAGAACATGAAAAGGTTTTGGGATGGGAAAGCTTCTGTACTGGCGAAGGTCTAAAATAAGAAATTTCGAATGAATGAGAATAAGAAATAAATCGAAACGGAAAAACGGCATAACATTATGGATACAGGGACATCGAGTGTTGTTGTGTTCGTCTCGATGTGGGAAAATCGCTTAATTAAGTCGTCCTCGTTTGCTTCTGGCATATCCCAGGTACACGTTTGATTGTTTTTTTCCGCATGTAAGTCATGGTTCTTTGCGATAAAAATGCAACTGATTAGTATTTTATTGAACTTAGAAAATCATATAGTGAGGTTAGATAGAGCCTATTTGGTAGAACAGTCTCTATGTTCCCCACCTGGAAAGTTTGTGGGGGCAGCTAGAGCAGAGAGATCGCGGACGCAGGAATGCTTCCATGAACAAAGAAATTAAGAGATAGAGACTTTAGTAGTCTCTGTACCAGCCACCCGCTCTGAGAACGCGTCACATCTTCGTTTTTGCTTAGTTGTTCGTCGATAGTTACATGGTATTTTTGCAGAAAAGTAGAGTTGTCTTTGAGAATTGCCAATGTGGCCTGCAGTCTTTTCACTGCCATATCTTTGTTATCCGGCAAAATATGTGCGGCTCTTTTCCACAGTAGTTGGACGTAGTGATTGTCTTTTCGCTTTTCGATCGTTCTTTTGAATTGTTTACATATCGTAACATTTTGTTCTTGTCGCTCCTTTATATTTGAGTCGCTTAATTCGTGGATCACTCCGGATTCGAAAGTCCAGAAATCGGTCCATGCCTGTTGTACTGACTTCGTCTGAAGAGAATGTATGGTTTGCGTGCTAAGGGCTGAAGTATTCTGAGCTTTCATGTTACGGTTCTGGCTAGCTCTTACGCTAAGGTATCCCAGTTTAGAAGGGATTATTTTTAATCCTGATGGTAGTATGGCCGTTGGTGAGGATTCAGTCTGCAGCAGAGAGAATAGATTAGAGCATCTGATAGGACTTGTTGATGGGTACTTCTTGCTGACGGGTTGATTGACAGCTAGAAGTCGTTGTGGATTTCGAAGCCTCCGAAGTCGCTATTGAGTGGCACGCGTTTGAGCGACTTCGGGATCGTCTCCATTATAGTGACTATAATATCGTAATGTGTTCTGCAGGCATCTCTTAGTTGTATTTAGTGATTCCGCAGGTTTGCTTCATCTCTTTTAAGTCTCCGTAAGTGTGTATGTCTAGATCTATTGAATCTACAGCATGCAGCTAGAAACGTTGAGCCTTTGTGTTGAATGATCGATCTGAACCTGTATCCAGCATTGGTTCTATCTGCTCTTGTAATTGAGTATTCTGGTGATCACGTGTGCTCGGCCATCTAGAATTTGTCCACTTGCCGCATGTTCCTCATTTGTGAGCACCGTACATTTATCCTGTCGTTCTTCTCCAGTAGCTATAGTACTGGTTCTAGAAGCCGTAGTTTCCTTCTCTTGTGAGGCAGTTATTGGTGATTATGTGGTCTCTTTTAGCTTGCCTCCGTGCTTGTTCTCCGATAAGGAAGCACGACGTTGTTCTGCGGCATTTTGTTCCCTGTAGATTGAAGTGTGATGCCCATATTTGCTTTCGTTTTACAGTAGAAACGTATCTGTCTTCTGTTTCAGCTGTGGCACAGATTATGCGTTTTTAAGAACTGTACTCTTTGTTCTTGAGTTCGCATCTTTCAGTAGTCAGTTGGCGAATGCCCCTCCGTTTCACAGTAGAAACGTATCTATCTTCTGCTTATAAATAATTTCAGCTGGACTGCATAAACTTGCTGATGCTTTTCGTTCTGCTGAGTTTCAGATTCTGTACCAATGTCGACTAAGTGGTCCATTTTTGCTTCAATTTCGAGTTGCGTATTTATGTATTGGCTTATCGTCGTTGAGAGCTCGTCCGTGGTGCGTGTTTCATCATCTCTTTCTTGACTAGTTCGGTCAAATGTGTGTCTTTGGATACTATTTGAGAAGCAATGATCCCATTTTTAGGAGGAAGAGAAATTGAGTAAAGCAATAGTACGAATATGATAGCTTGACAACCCAATATCTCTTATGTGTAAAGAAGCTATGCTTCTCTACACAGTCATACGGCTGTTGACATTCAGTCATTTGTAGTAAGTTAAGCAAGGATTGTTAAAATACAAATCTTTTTGTTTTCATGTTTTATTATATACAATACACAAATGCTATCTTAGTGAATGGGAAGAGAAAACATTTGATGCATCGTCGAAAATGATGTTTCACAGCACAAGTAAAATCAAATCGTCTATAACTCTTACTATTACTTTCAGTGTTCTCGCTTTATCTGGCTCCAGCCACAGTTACTTTTTCAGCTGCGCAAATCCCTGTATTTCTAGCATTTGATTTGCTTGTTTTTTCGGTTGTGTGATAATTTCGTCTTCTTTACGAACGTCATAGAAAACTGGTCAAGCACATCTTCTTGCAGTGTTGAGATTAGTCAGGTTTTAACGTTCTAAACATTCTCATAACTTATATTGAAAACCATTATATAAAATATCTTATATGTAAAAAAGATATAGATAAGTAACGTTTAAGCACTTTCGAACAAAAGAAAGAACTTGCTTATCTTGATCAATTGTACATCTAATATGATACTGCTGCTCCCTTAACCATTTTCAATGTGTTTAGCAATAATATTGACTCGAAGATGTATGAGGTTTTAAAATTTTTTATATGCTTACGATATCATCGCGGAAAGAGCTCTCTTTGAATTACGAGCTGTGATATAGATAGGAATTATCCATAACTCTAGCCTGCTACTTAGGCTTCCAAATTATCATCCGTAAGTGCTCCGACAGCTAATCCTATAGCGTGCCAAAACCTGGAATTCTAGGCATACTTCTTTGCAAAAAGCAGTAGTTATGCGATGAGGTGCTTTCAACTAAAAGTTTGATGCACTTCGAATCATTGAGCAAGCGTTTCCATCGGTCGGCTTTGTGTGCAATAAGGTCAATCGAATATTTGAGTAGTTATTGACGACTAAGGCCAGTTTGAGTACTTCGAAGAAAGGTGGTGTAGGTTTTCATCGAAGAAGCCATCCAAGTTCTTTAGAAAAACTGCTCAAATATTACGGTTCATGAAGAGAAATTGGATGAGAAACTCCAAAAATTTCTTATCTTTTCTCTGTATGATTATGTAGCATAACCAAGAAATAGTAATGGGATAGACTTGAGTCAAGTGTATAACGTCAAGTACTATAAAACACTAAGAATAAGTTTGGCATTGCGCGAGTAACGGCACTGGTCAGGGGGTGCTCTGGAACAGACACTATAGGGCGGACTTAAGTCAGTGGGCATCCTATTTGTTCAATGAATCGCATAATATCAGACCTAACTGATTGAAATCTGTTCCATTCGAGATAACGGCGTGCAACTACAAAGACATGACATGACTCTGGCAGTACCCTGAGATTACCAGGAAACGTCACGGTTGGTTAATACCTAGCCAAAGTATGAACGATAAAAAAAATGGCTTGCTTCTAGAAGAATACTGCCATTCAAATGAATAATGAGCATTACACTGATTTCTTTCAACGGTTCCACATGATTACTGAGAAAACAGAGAACTTAAATTGAGGACGAACTAACAGGGTGGATTTGCGCAGGTTATTTATTGTCAATTTTGAAAATGTTATGCATAATTTGAAATTGGATTGAAGAAATAAGAATAATAGACAGCGTATTTGGACATCTGGACGAGATAGCGAAGTTTATTAGCCATAGAAGATAGGAAATTTTTTGATTAATATGAATATTATCCATATGGTCTCGCTCTTCAACACTACCTTTTTCTGTGCTTCCATATCTACTGCCCTTTTGGCACATGTGGGAACACGGGACAAAAAGGACTAAAAACGTTGTCGAACTGGTCATGAAGGGAATGAACCTAGGATTTTCTCCTATCACACGTAGAGGAATCAGGTGACTAACGTCATCAAAGACATTGAACGCTGCAAGGATTGTCGATAAGGATCATGATCAGTCCGTTTCTGACTAGGATTAGACCAATAACTAAATACACTAATGAACAGAAGGGCAACTTTCTTTATGGAAATCCCAAATGAAAAAGTTCTTCTCGTGGCCTTCAAAATGACAGAATTCACTGGACAACAATGCATGCAGCAGAGACAAATGGAAAATTTTTTGGCGATGAGACGAATCACTCGGTGAGTTGCCATAAAAAGTTATGAATGAAAAACGTCTTCTAGGGTTATTCTTCGTTAAACGAACATTATATTGCAAGGAAAATTCAGAAAAAAATGCTGTTTTAAATAATAAATATAAAGTACTTATCTAAAAATCTTCTCTATCACCCCATGTGGGCTGCTTGGTGGATATTTCACGCAGCAATAGTTAATAGTACGCAGGGGAGAAATTTGTCTAACCCATAGCTTTGAAGTAACTGTTGTGGACACTCAACATAAATCTTCTGCTTGAAGATGGCGATAGCACTGAAAAACAACAACACGGATGTGGTATCGGTCCACTGCAACATTATTAACCTTTTCTTAACGGAATGTATCGATTTGGATACACGATATCCCGGCAAGCTTTCTTCACCGTAAGCACTTTTCTTCCTATAATTTAGTAGTTATTTGACAGCATAAATTTCGGCAAATTCAATAATGTGTTTGATTTATGAAAAGCTTCTCTTTCTGCGTTGTATCAGCGAAAATCACATAATGTTGCGCAATCAATTTATTTTGCTTGATCAACTGGGGTCTGTGAGTAGATTTTTGCTAATTTACTGTAATCATTCGATAGCCCAAATCACGAAAAACACTATGCTAAGATTGTTATTTGAAGAAGCTTCTAAGAAGCGCTATTGGAGTGAAAAGAGGAAAGTTTCGCATTCGGAAAAGTTAGTCCTTCACTTGAGCATTATAAAGGGCTTCTTTGGTGTTTCGAAATAATAAAAAAGTTTGCACCTACAGACCTATAGAAAGAATGTCTGCTACAGTCCTGTTGCAAAACACTAGAAGCTTCCAGAACCGAAGAAAGAATTTCCAAATTAATCGCGCAGCGAGCAGTGAAAGGACGCCTCATTCGAGAATCGCGCAGTTTTCGCCATTTTTCTAAAAAAATTTATTTTCCATTGCGGACAAATTTTTAGACTTTTTGTTAGAAAGTCATAGAAGAGACTTTGTGTTATCATTCCATAGGCGCATAATTTTTATGTTCCATTTGCTAAATAATACCTGCTAAGAGGTTCAAGAAACTACCAATTACTTCGTATTTATGCTTTCGAATGGCTGCCAATAATTCAACGAAAATGCATCACATGTTTCAGCCGAAGAAGCAAACAGATTGAGAGTGGAACATGTTACTGTTTTGATTCTATAACACGATAAGACAAGTTTTTCAGAAAACAAGCACAGTATTGATGTTACGGGATTTGAGCCTTCGCATAATTATTTGAGATTAGGCAAGAATTTTTTTGAGCAAAAAAGGCCGTTACAAAACCGTGTATATAAATGGATACATCCTTTTCCGAAAGAAGTAGTGACCTGAGAATCAACGGTAACAAAAGCAAAAGCCGACCTCAGGAGGGAGCTGAAGCCGTGTTCCGTCCGTACAGGAGGGGTGTACTACTGCTACATCAGCGAGACACAGTTTCACTATCACTCATTCTGCAATGTCTCCGTTAGCTATCTGCCGCCAACCTATAACAGATTTCTTCGAGTAAGCAATATCGCTTTATAAACTAAGTTCAAAGCGACAGTCATTGTGATACTTAATACTCAGGATTTTTTTAAAAGTTTCTACCGCTTTTTCGCAGTGTTATGATGTTTCATTTCACATGTATCACTTGTATCACCTGTCGCCCCGTTGATCGTCGAGTGACTCGAGCTGGTACCAGCAGCTCTTCCATTTTCCCCTATCGCGTGCAAGAGTAGCCCAGTGGGTCCTCCTCGCTCTAGGGATTCGCTGAGCATCATATCTTTCTTCTTTCGCTTTCGTGAAGATCGGACCAACGGGTCAATGGTCTTCCTTCAGAGCGCTTGACGTTCCGAGGAATCCAGTTGGTATCGGCTCTCGTCCATCGGTTGTCGTTGAAGCACATCACGTGTCCGGCCCACCTTATTTTCGATATCCTGGCGCGTAGAACGGCGTCTCTGACTTTCGAACGTTGACGTAGGTCGGAACCTCCGATCCTTTCTCTCATTTGCGAGATACGGGATACTCCTAGCATCGACCTTTCGACTGCGCGTTCGATCTTCTACAGCGGATTCGTGAGCAAGGGTGAGGAGCTTATTTGTTGGAGGCGACTCCTAACTCCCATGTACTTCCCAGCAGCTTGATTGCAGGCTTTTGGACGACCTGACTGGTAGAAATAAGTTTTTTCTCAAGTCAGCGCTGAGAAGCAGGGGTGCTCCCCTGAATCCACCTGCGTCTCTGGGAAACACAGGGTCGCTTTTGGTTCGCGTTTATTCCCCTATCCACCACAAGGGGACACTCCACGTGCCCTTGCGACTAACCGGGTGGGATCCCTCGAAGAGGGAGGTCCGTGGACCTGATGAAGTTAAGAAAACCAAGAGCCGCATTGTCATTTCTGTGGTCCTGCGTCTTGCATTTTAGCAAAAATATAGAAACGATCATAGTTAGGATCTACAAAAATTCTCTTATGATCGTAAAAACTTTCCCTTTTATTAGATACAAGGAAATCTGACTCAACATATGGGTTTCATGACAACGATGAGCATTTTTAGTCTTAAGTAGACCGATTTGCCGCTAAAGCACAATTGATTTCTACGGACAATATGTGAGGAATTATATTACTTTATCAGCTGTAACATCAAAATGATCCTCACCAGCGGTAGCATCGAAATGATCGGTTTTCAACATCTGAATAAAACACTCAATGGATCTCGAAGAGTAGAATTATCCACTCTCATTTGTCCCAGTGAGAGATGGATTAGTGAGAAAATATTGTCTCAACCGGTCTAAATTTCGTAAATCCGACTGTTTATGAAAAAAAAAGCAACGTCTACTCCTAACCAATTCGAATCCAAACCGATGGGTAACATACCACCGTCTATATCAACGCATTTCTTCTTCTTACTACCAGAATACGAAAAGGAATATTCGAAAAACCTGCATAAATACGCAACTTTGAGGAGCCACTAGTACAATAGACCAAGTTACATGACAGTAATTGATTATAAGAGAAATCTGCATGACATCAGCAACTATTATTCATTATGCGCGCTCCTTACTGTGCAGAAGTAGTAATTCCTCATTGATAGAATAAGATGGTGAAAGGGCAGTATGCGAAGGCAAAGTTCTGAAGAGCCTTTAGTACAATGGGTCATACTTGCTTGACGAAGATACTCACTGAAGTGCTCCAAGCTCACAAGGCCAACTGCGTTACGTTAGATTATTGTGGAGGGGGCTTCTCATTTATCAAGAAACAATCGCAAAAGTCTTGACAGCCAAGAATTTTCTGCTCAGTAGACAAGGATATCTTTTGAAACATATAAGGGCCTCACAATTACATCAGCCTCTAACTTTTTTCAGCGGAATCGATGTTTTCCTATGGTAGATTGTGAAGGCTGTTTTCGACAAATTTTTAGCACACTACATCTACTACAGATAACTTTTCTGCTGTCGTAGCTTAACTCAATCACATCTGATATCCTGACGTATTGCTCCGAGTGTTCGACTACAAACAGATGTACAACTTCAGAGCACAAAGCCAGTATGAGACTGTGTCGTTGATTTTTATCCTTATGCAGCCATGGGTCTAAACGTCAATTATGGTTTTTTAGGTGCTTTTCGTAACCTCAATCCATTCTTCAACCTTTCAGAACACAGCCCTTTTCCAAATTATCGAAACTTTTGTAGTCTTCCGCTTCTTACTCATGCACACGCAGTAATGTCCAAGGTCACAGGACGATAACATGAAGTTTCATCTACAGTTCTGGAACAGAACCCTAGAAAATTCTTGAGAATATCTTAGCGATCAATCGGTAGTTCAAACTTCGCCAATTTCGAAAGTAGAGTTTTTTCATGACTCCTAGAAACTTCTAGGTTTTCTGTTCTAGAACTGTAGATAAAACTTTATGCTATCGTTCTGTGGCCTTCGGCATTAGTCATACTCTAGATTGTTTAATGAACCAGATATGAAGATTAGATCTATGCCCAGGCGTGCAAAAGGTTATCCTTTTTTCGATCCCGAGCGCATGTTGCTAGTTGATTGCTTCTTATGCTATGAAATTCCATCTATGGAGCCATCAACAGACACTAGGCGAATAAAAAGCACGCGTCGAGTCTGGAACTCAATTTTATTATCGCTGCTACAGCGCAATGAAAAACTTTTCTAGACACCGAATGTAGTGTAAGAATTACGCTAAATTTGAGCTGTCGAATGATTAATGTTTAAGAAAAGCATAAAACACGCTGTTCCAAACTTTTGCAAATTGTTTGAAGTAACGGAGTACAATTATGATCTGTTAAGTCTCGTTAGCGCACGACTCTGTTAAGTCGAGGTTACGAAAAAGCTTAGCTGAGTACGTTGCTTATCAAATTGGCTTTTCTAGGCTACGAAGAAGATGGGGTCCTCCGAAATTCTGCTAGTGTGAAACGAATATTGTATTAACGACTTACTGTCTTCTCAATCCCGAAACAACGACTTATTGATGTAAACAAAAAATTTTCGGACAGAGCAAACCGGTAGTACCTAACTGTGGCGCCGTGCCCAACTTGCAGCACCCAACGGATGGGAGACTTGGTTGGCCTTTGGCTAAATTGAGCCGGACACAGTGTGTTTGTTCTAGTGTACTTCTAACCAATGAGCTACTCATACACTGACAAAGTTTGTCCTTGAGAACTTATATTTATTTCCGCTCCACATTTGGTTCCTGTAGTGCTATTAGATCTGGGTATGGTGCATAAGCACACTGAGAAAGATAGGAAAACTTTTTGCAAGATCTCTCCGTTTTTTCCGTCAGTTCTTATTATTGAACGCGCTTGGCCTGTACCGGCATCAACCGCATTTTCGTGTTATCCGAGCAGTTTCATTAAAAAATTCGGTTAGCCTTTCTGGTGACCACCTACATCACCTGAGATCCCGTCTGTCTTCACTTTCTCGACCTGATACTAGTCTACATTACTTCGCAAAGTTCTCATTGGTCTCAACCACATGCATACGTCACCGCGATAAAAGCCCTCTTTCAAAGGACACAATTATCAGTGCACTTGGTGTATAAAGTCAATGTGTAGGGTTAACTTACTACTGTTTAAGATCAGAAGATGACTACTGGAAGCTCGTTTGTTTTCGAAGGCGTGAGAGGGGTCCTTATGCACTGACTCGGGCTCGTGACTCCTCTGCTATGCAAATCCACTTCACTTCGCAGTAGAACTACTTTGGATTGAAATGATGAATTGAGTCTGCATAAACGTTAGCAAACTGAACTCACCTGCATTGTCGTTTTTGGTATTCGACTGCAATCCTCTCTATCCGCCCACAAACAGCGCACGTGACGTGGACATGCTCAGTAAAATTCTGAGTTTCGGTAAGAGTTTTGATCTCCACTGATGTAGCTGAATACTGACTGAGTAAATTTCCTCTTGGAATCTTGGGATAACTGTGTGCAAATTCTCATCATAAGCAGATACTACCTTTCGTGGACCTTCAGAAAACCTTAAACATAATTCTACTATCAACTTTCTCAGCGTTTTATAGATGTTGTTGCTGCAGACCAGCCAAGGTTGACAGTGATTTTTTGTTATTTATTCAATTACATCGCTACTGTTGCGCTTCTCGCACTCTTCTTATTATAAAAGCAAATGATAGTGATGCGTTGCCTTTTGTAATTGACGTTATCAGTTATGATTTATTACGATGTTGCAAATAAGACGAAAGAGGGCTGATCTCGGTATTTCAGTGACTTTCTGTTTTGAGGCTCTTTAAATATCTTGAATACTTTTCCGATGTGATCAGGACGGACCCTGTCTTCTCGATTCTTCTAGATGCGATCACCACGAGGACCAACATCTAGAGAACAGCTGCTGTGGGCACATGACTCGAAATCGTGGCTTCGATGAGAGCGATATAGCTGAAACGTTAGTCATTATAAAATCAAAGATATAAAACCTCGTGGAACTCGTCAAGAAAAGAGACGCAAGACACAGCGAATTGGTTCTAAGGAGGGCGAATTTCGACGAATCATTACTCATAAAAGGATAACGGATAAAGCCTTTGGCGTTGGGCATTTCCTGAGGGATGCGCCATGAATTCATCTTCAGTTTCTAACTTCGTTTGAGGTTGTTGAATGCATATCTGACCTCTACAATGACTCGCGGTGGCCTCCGCTGTATCGAATCAGTGCTTCTTATTCTCCCAGACAAGCAGGCGACCAGTGCGGCACCGATTTACCCAAACCGGAGTGATAGGAATGGCTTGATGAGGCCTGAGCGCGAGATCGAACCTTCTATCGACTACGTGTACTACGCAGAGCACCTCTAACCACTGCGACAAATGCGCTCACGTCGGCCATACTACTTTTTTGTATTGTATCACTACGATACTCAATAAACACCATCATTAACAGCCCTGGATCTGCTCGACAAGAAAAGCAATGCATTATCCATTCCATGTCCGCCTCTCCTCCCTATCCAGGATCCAGGCGGTTCCTCTTCCCTCCCCCCGTATCCGGAATCCGGGGTTTCCTTCCTACCCCGTCCCCCCTCCATATTCGAGATCCGGGTAAAGATCTGCGTTTCACATCGGCCTTCTCCACGTCCATCCACTTATCCAACCAGCCAACCAGCCAGCAGCTCCCAATAGCTGCTGCGAAAGCGATCAGGTTGCGCGATTGGGGGCGCAGTGGTGGGAGACCGCGACGAGCGACGCGTTCCGCCTGACCCCGGAAGGCATAGTGGTGGTCGTGGTGGTGGGCGGTGGGTTTGCAGTCGGAAGTCGGAGCTGTTTCTTTTATTCATTGTTATTTTTATTTCTATTTTCATTTCTCGCTTTGAACGTATGTCAACGATCGAAATAGGCTCGCCCATCGTCATCATCTGGTGTTAGCCTAAGCGTGGTTTCGATTTACGCAATAGCTTCGATTCTTTACCAGTTATCGAATTCCCGTTGACTAAGTACACTCGAAAGGCAACGAACCAGACTCCATTCATTCAGAAACTGCCATTCTTCCTCAACACCACGCTCTCATAACTCTTTCTCTGTCTTTTTGTCTGTATGTCAATGAAGCGACATCACATTTCTCTGATCCACACAATCTCCCCTCTGCCCGACTCTCATTTTGGATATCTTTTCATCGTTTTCTCTTTTGGTAAAACTCATAAATTCTTTCAGTTCACAAATACATCCGATTTAGGTGCTTTGGCAATCATCGTGACCGAATCATCGCACACACACACACCCTATCAACCATGGATGAGCCGCCATTACTTCCACCGCTCACTCCCCTCGATCAGTACGTGGAAACTGAGGTTGGAAGATTTCTCTGGATCTACAGAGCTCGTTTCCGTTTAGAGAGCTTCACTTTTTGCGATAGATATCTATCCTTGGATTGGCAAAGATTTCTTTGAACTTCGTTTTTTTTGCTTATTTTCCATGCATTAAGGTTTTTATCGTTACTAGCGTTTAGAGCATCTTTTTGCGACTATTTTCATGTGTAACATTTATGCATCAGATGGTTTTGTTCCAAGAGCAAAAACGTTTGTTGTTGCTAGATGTGAGCATCGTTTGGATTCAAGTGCTTCTTTGGCTCGTAACGTGACTCGAGAAGCATGAGCAGCCGCTTTTGTTCTCGGAACAATTCCATCTTAACCATATGTACAAGTGTTCTTTTATATCAAAATAGCCTCAAAATGCTCTTCTGATTGACAGTAAAAACAAAAGCTTAAATGCATGAAAAGCAATCAACAAGAACGAAAAAGTCCGGAGAATTCCTTGCCAATCCGATAACTTTTTTTTCCATTCCTCCCAGAATGTTTGTTTGCCGTAGCTTAACGATTATTCCATTTTGGAGCGATGCTCTGATTCCTAGAGAGTAGTTGAAGCATGTCACTACCATGCAATAGTAGACTCCTATGCTCACTTACCTACTCCAAACAAACCATTGCTGCACGCGTAGCGCAGTGGTGAGAAGGTGCCCTTCTGACGGCACACACGTGATCGATGGTTCGATCTCGCGCCGAAATGTCATCGAGCTTTCAGTCCCTACAGGGTCGGCAAATGGATCCAGACTTGCGAATACTGGGCCAGGTTGATATACATCTCTGGTGCTATCGAATGGAGTCGATTGCATGACGCATCCAGTAGGTATTAATCAACGGCGAGAGCTTCGGTTTCTTTTCTGTGGTGGGAATCAGATCTGTATCTCAACTCATGTTCTCCTCTATTCATACACATTTACTTTGAGGATAAGTCAGATTCCGATCAGACTCGATTGTCCCGACATATCGGGATTGTGTTCGCAGGAACAGCGGCGACGGCGCACTTGTCCTTTAGTTGTTTGCTTTTTTTTATTGTTTATTGGTTTGTTGTTTATGTGTGCCAAAGTGTGAAAGTAGCTATAGTGGCCTTTGCGAGCGCAATTATTGACGGCGGTGAACAATTGGAGAGAAACGACCACCACTTCAAGCACTTTTCTTCGGCACTTATGCCAGTGAATATAATTGTTCGCGGTGAATATTCCTCTAGTCACTGGAGAATTTCTATCTTCTGTGCTGTATGCGTTGGATTTGCTTCTCTGCAGTGTTATTCTCAAATAATTGCGAGGATTTCGACATCATTGAGAGGCGGCGGCTGAGTGGCTAGTGATGGGACCATCAGTAGGCGCAAAGCGCCGGTTCGATCCCCCACTCAAACTGTTTTTGCAGCCCATCATCGAACACCACAGGCTTGGCTAACTCCGAGATTGTAAAAAGATGAAGAAGACAAAATGCTCAAACAGCAGCCATAACACCACGCGAAATCTCGCGAAATTTTTGTGGACTACGAATGCACAGAAACGAGTCGAGTGCTAGATGAGGTGAGATCCGTACAGTAAAATGACGAAGACGGATCGTTCAAAATAAAATAAGTTGATTTTGATACCATCTATGGCGCAGTTGGGAAACGTTTACGCACGATTCTAATGGTCGTGCTCTTAACGTGGTGCGCCACTTATAATTATTGAATTATGAGATATAGTCGGGCAGAAAATATAATTACTTCGTGCACGTAACCCTAAAAAGTTTAGTTATCGTAGTATCCCCAAGGATTTCAAGAAATTTGATGAACACCACTAAATCACGTGTTTCTCCGGGCAACTATCTAGGGTGGAGTTGTGAATAGGTTGGCTTACTCTTCACAAACTACCTTCCGTCCTGTCGTGAACGCTTCCTTCTTGTTCTTAGAGAAAGGATTAGCAGAACCCATGGCAAAGCTAGTTTGAACACAGAGTATCATTATAGATGAACGTTCGCAAGGCTTGATAGAATTGTGTCTGGATGTGATAACAAGGTCTATGGCACTACTTTTCATCACTTCTTCCACATTACTCGGCTTACTCACTGAGAGAAGCGTGTATGGCGTAGAGGTTAAGGTGCTCTTTGACACAAGTGGCAAACCAATCGATGATCGGTGGTTCGGTCCCGCTCTCAAAGCTCACCAAGCCCTCCTTCCCTACAGGGTCGGTGAAAAGGTGTCAAATTTGCTTGGAAGACTGACAGCACTGACTTGATACATTACATTGGTAGGCCACCGCCAGTCCTTTGTCAAGGCCAAACTTGCATCCAATCACCCCAAACATAAATATGGATGGAGTTGAATGCATTTCACATCCCCAAAGATTGATCAACGCCGAAAGTCTCAAACTTTATCCTTCAGCTTCATCCATTGCGGGAACGATAGAAATCAGAGCTGTGAACATTGACATTTCTTACTAATTTTTGAAACATCTAAGGGTGAACTCGCCGCCTCGATTCGTTGGCTAATATTGCGTGTATATGGTCAAGAAAACGAAATAGTGAACAAGCTCCGACTTTGCGGTTTTCGTGGCGAGAGATAAGCGTTGTAAAGCACTTTTGTAGCTTTATGTTTTGTCGAATGTTTTTACATTGTTTAGAGCCATCTACTACTGGACATCACCATCCTGACTGCTTTGACTAACGTTCATTCATTATATGCCAAGCAGCAGCTAAAATATTCAAAGAACCACATCTTGTAACGGTATAGTTCCAATTTATGTATTTATGACAATTTTGCAAGAGATACGGAGCACAAGAAGTACTCTTTTTCCAATGACGTGTTTTATATCTGTACATGTATGTGTACACATGTGTTCATGTGCACATGTATATGTGTGCATATTCGTGCATATACATGTGCATATATATGTATATGCATGTATATATATATATATACATATATATATATATATATATGTAAATCTGATAGGTTGTTTAAGAAGTTTGCGCCGTTTTGGTTTTATTATAATTTCTGCAATGAAATTACATGTTTTAATACGATTCAGTTGCGTATTTTCTTGTGAACATTTCAGAATACAACTTGCCTGTACTTGATGAAGCTGTCTTGGGAACTAATTGCTTGCTACTCATGCGCGAATGTCGCATAGGGAAAAAAAACTAGTGAAGCGACGCTGAAGATCAATGGAGCTTAGGACGATGATACGGTTGCAAAAGAGCGGCTGGAAAGTGGTCCACGTAGTTCAAAGCTAGAGAGAATAGCTGGAGGATCAGACGGGCACAGGCTGTCCACAGAAAGTTGTCGTCAGGTTGTCCTTGAAATCTGTCGAAGCGAATCCTTCAAAGTCATGCCGAATGTTAACCGATAAATTCCGATCGTTGTTGCAAGACTATTGCCAGCATCCTGCATAAAGTTATTAGAGTTCAGAAGAAGTAAAAGTGCGTGTCACATAAGTTGGCTAAAGCCCAGAAGGAGATGCGTGGCGAACTTTATCATCGTCATCTTGGTCGATGCGCTCAGAGCCCGGTTTCCTAAACGACATCATCACTTGTGACCAAAAGCGGGTGGCTTTCGACGTTTTTCACAAACACAACGAGTCACTCTCGTCTGCCAGAGGCCTTCGTCAGCCCCAGCCGCTCTTTCTGCAGCTGTATCATCGCTGCAATCTCCATTAGTTTTGTAAAGGGCACAAATTTTTTCCACAGCCTATTATATGTGTGCTTTATATGTGAACGCGTATATACATACCTATGCATATGTATGTACATACATATACATATGTATGTGCATACATATATTCGCGTATATACCAACAATTATGCATATATGTGCGTATATGCATGTATCATATGTTTTCTTATCTATCCGTTGATCATCAGTGAAGTTACATCTGTGAACGTCTTGCGAAAATAGCTTAATAAGTTCTCTCCCCTTCAGAGACTCGCAGAGAGCACAAAGAACACATCAAATTCAGTTGTTGTATAGCTGCATCTCCATCCAGAAATCTAGTTAAATATAACTTGCATGATTGTTTATTGACTGAAAAACTGGGAAAGTGAACCAAAAAATGATAAAAAAAACTTTGATTTTTCTGTTCTCGAACTTGCTATTTGCTTTTAGGAATCGAAAGTCTAGCTTTGTTCTATCCAGAGGTTTTTTTCTATTCTGAGGGCTTAGTTTTTTGTGTTCAAGGAATCACATGGAGCTGTCTTAGCTGCACTCACTGATTATGGCGTCGATGTGGTGCAGTGCAGCAATGAACGAGAGCGAATGTCACCGAAGCCGAGCTTTTTACAGCCGATAGCTTCCAAATGGTGAGTTTTGAAAATCGCTGCTTAACCATTTGCGGAGGCTGCTGATCGATTTTTGCGTGCGGCCCGCGATTTTTTATCTAATCAGAAGTTTTTCATTAGTTCCGCAACTTGAGGTTTTTTGTGTCACTCTGCTACTCCATAATTTTCCTTCACGCCCATATACTTTTTGATCCATGCATAGCACTTAGCTACGAAGAAAACTCGGAGCATGAAAGGTAGTTCTATCTCTCTTGCACAATGTGCTATGAAGAGCTTCTCAAAAACCAATATGACATTGTAATTGCCGGGATTTTTGCTATCGATTACGCATTGCCATGGTCTAATAGATTGCCATCCACAGACCGTAGCCGTGCAAATAAAGCACTTCGAGTGTGAGATAATTTTTTTTGTTGCTACGACCCACTGAGAAGGTCCTTCTAGAGATTACTCACAGCGTTGAAATTGCCGAGATTTAACCCTTACGGAACCATGGATTCAACCCTCTATGTGTCTCACTTTTCAGTGTGTTGCGTCTAACATTAGAGCGTATGGTGTGCGACAATGGCGTTTAACCCTAGAGTGCTGTTGTAGACGCAGCGCGCTGGAGTTAGATGCCATTGTTAGGCGCAAAACGCTAAGGGATTGGACAAGCAGAGGATTAGAATCAATGATTTCGTATGGATTAACTTTTCATATGATCACTAAAATTATAGTGAAAAAGCTTTAACCAGCATAAAAGGCCACTAAAAAGTCGTGCGCAGAAAACAACTTTCACCGTCTTCAAAGGGTTTATGTGCTGAGATTGAGGGCGGTAGATCTTGGTCTAGGTTGTTCATATTGTAATGTTGGATCCGTTAATGTTGGCACATCTTCTTAGTGTAATCACTGTGGATCGAGATATCGATGCTGTTAATTGAAAGTTGTGTTCTGACACATGTTCTGTTATTGAATTTGTAATGTTGCGTTTTTCTATATTATTTTCAGCCGCCATACGACTGTAGACGAGAACGAGCGACCATGGACTCAGTTGATGCGCTCCTTTTATAGATTAACAAAGTTTGCCTTTTGGTGAGGGATGACGTCGAGCGATCACAGATACAATTGAAAAGTGTGTAGAAAGTTTCTTTTATTTCTAGTTCTAATAACGCCTTCGTAACATGGTCTCTTAGGTGGTACAGAGGCTGTATATTACCTGAAGTGGAAGGTCTTTGTGACGAGATTAGTGATGGGCAATGTCTACGTCCAAATCGTCGGGCGCGAAGCTTATTCGAGAACTAGATCTTAAATTGACTGATCTTATGCAACGAGTAACGTTTATGAGTGGCTCTGATCAACAACGTATGATCCGTGCGCTATACGGCCAAGTGTATATCAAGGTGATGAAAATGTTGTCTAATTAGTCTGGTGTTCACTCTAATAATATTTTTAGATATACCACCGATAGGATATTCGTCCGCTCGAGTTGAATATGGAACATTACCGCACAATGTTGGTACTACAAATGCTGCGCCAAACTATGCGCAGCCGTTTTCTCAGCAACAAAAGCAAGACTTCTACGATGGATACGCACAACCTCATCAGGTACTAGGAAAAACATTATCTCATATTTCTATGTTGTATAATAACCCTTTACGCACCGTAGACCTACGGCCATGCATCTCTGACTGGCAACTCTGGACAGTTTGCTCCACCTCCTCCGCAGTTCTAACCCCCTGCGTGCCACTGTTAGACGCGACAAACTGCCAAAGTTAGACGCAGCGTGTTGGAGGTTAGAGAGGCAGACAAGGTGGGGCAGGCCGTCCAGAGTTGACAGTTAGAGATGCAGAGGCCGTGGTTTCACGGTACCCGAAAAGATTATAGCATATTATTCACCTTCATTGACTGACGGGTAGCGTACAAACTTCCTTCTCCACAATTCCGTTATGTCAACCCATTTTTGAATCCTTCTGGGATAAAATCTCTCTCTTCTTCCGAATTTTAGTCATCATTCGATCGCCTAAATCTTGGCGATTTTGATAGTGTGCTTGAATTTATGGTAAGTTCTTCTCAATGTGCTGTAGCAGCGAAAATAATATGAGTTTCACAATTCATGCGCAGTTTTCACTCGGTTGGGTCTGTGAATGGTAGTTTAAATGAGGAAGAGGCACCGAGGTCGTTAGGATTTGTCTTTGTCGGTGGTCTTTCAACAGATTTTTAATAATAGTTTGATTCATAAATTTAGGTGATTCTGAAGTTGAGTTTGTCTTGTGAAGTGTCTTAGTAGAACATTGATAGATTGAAAGAAAGATTACGTCCGCTCCCCCACGCTTGAGTTTTGCAGCAGATTCACTTGGCAATATAGAACGAGAATTAAAAGCTGGTGTTAATAGAGAAAACATAAAACGTTCTACGAAATAAAGTAACATTTTCAGAACAAATAACAAAGCATTAGCGCGACAATGCACTACGAATGTGAAAGTCAATATTATTTTTGCTGCTACTGTTCACTGACAAGATCTTTTCATAAATCAGGTGTAGCGTCAAAGTTTTCGTGATTTAAGCTATCGAATGTCAACTGAAAGCCTGTAAAAAGCGGATTAGACCCTGTTTTAAGAAATTGAAATCTGGATTGTCATTACTCGATTTGTAGCGACGCTGGTTTTGAAACAAATGTGCTATCAGTGATTTTTGTGGTATTATAGAAATATTTGCACTTCTACTCTTGCATTTTTCCTTATAATTCTTCCATTTTTTCGCGATAATAGTCATTCACCAATCATGTTGTTTTATGAGAGCAGCCAAGTCCCGGCATTGAAGTGCATACATTGCAAAAAAGGCCACTCGATCTTGGAACATTTATGGAACGTTTTGTTGTTTTCGGCTATATTCTCTCTAGAGAATTCTTTTTGTTATAGCTGCGTTCGAGCTGTCCAATGGAATGCTGAACTATTTGTCTGGTCAAATGCCACCATATGGTGACTACCCAACTGGTCTCGTGCAACCTCAACAAGTGCAAACACAACCCATGTATTCACAAGATATGTATTGTCTCCTATGCCTGGTGCATATTCACAGCAGTCACGACAACCTGGCTATCCAATGGTGAAAGTTTTTTTTTCGATTGATACTAAGAGTTAAGAAGCTTTTCATAGTGTGATATTCATTCAAGTGTTTGTACAGATTCATCAGTCCGCTCATGCCACTAACGGGTTTGCTCTTCATCAGTCCGAAGGCGTGTCACCAGTGATGATGCCGTTGGTCTCGAGCTGTTCATCACCACAATCGTTTGCATAAACCCCAGTCGACACTCACATTCCACTTTCGTTTGCTATTCAATCACAAACTCCGATAATGCCACAGCAACAACAGCATGGGCAGTCATACTCCTCGTATCAGAGTGCACAACTTGAGAACCAGCCACCTTTCGGCTACGACTCTCAGGATGGGGTGATGACGTTCCGGCTTCATAGTCATGGCGTGATTATTTTCTATTCTTATTACCTAATCGGTACTTTTCTGTTATCGTGACACATTTTTTTCTTTGCAGAGGTCTTATTGGAGAGCCTCCAAACTCGACTCTTACTAATCATACATAGCTCAAATAGCGGCATTTACAATAGGGCGCTTGGATTTTCAAAAGGTCTTCTTACTGTGCTGTAACAGCATATAAAAATTTAGTTTTAAACCCGGCGCTCGTGTCACTCTTATTTTTGTTATACATTTGAAAATATTCTCTGTCTTGGTGTCAATTTTTTTATTACCCATTTTAGAATTGTAGAAAAACCTTTTTTTTTGTTGCTGTATGGGCTTAGACTATTATTTCAAATTTATATTGTCAAATGACAAGTCTGGTAAAAGCACAAGACTTTTTTGGAAGGATAAGCAGCACTGACTCAACTCACCGCTAAGCCAGCGTGAGTTAATCTAAAGGCCAAAATTGCATCCAGTCACCTCTGACGAAGTTAGGAATTGAAAACAAATGCGTGCCACATCCTAAAAAGATTGATTAACGCTAAGAGCTTTTCTGTTCTACCTTTAATTGCGAAATAAACCTGCTACCAAACCTAAACAGACTTAAGCCTGTGCGCAAAAAGAATGAATAGGTGTGGATGCTGGTTTATTTAGCGCGTCCAAAGTTCCTTCGATAGGAGACATTTCTAAGGAAGTTACGAGAAAATGAACATGTAGAGAAAACTATGAAGTATCAGAATCATACGGTTCAATCGGAAATTTTGTTTTCAAAATTGAGAAAAACCTCTAATTAAGTTACAAAAGCGCACGCGACTTGTGAGTGGGATTGTGAGCTTGATAAGTCGTTCCGAAAAGCGATGACTCCGAGCGTGGATATTAAAAAAAACAGTTGCAGTGTTGAAATTTCCGAGGGTTCTCTTATCGAACGATCACTAAAAGTGTTTGGGAAAAATGAAAAATATCATATTTACATAAAGTTGAAGGAAAAGGGTTTCGGTGACAGAAAGGTGCCACCTCTTCTATGTATTCGATATGAGTTTTTCTACTGAGTTCTCATACTTCTGATTTGTTGTCAGTCAATCGTAGTTTGATGCTCTTGTGTTAAACAAGAGCATCATCTATAAAAAGCTACAATTCAGTTTGAAAAAAGAGCAAGATCCATGGCATTTTCAATAGGTGTTTGTGAGGATATAAGCTCATTCCATGACAGTTTAAGACGTCATCTAGCCTTGTTGATCCGCCTCTTGAAATCAGTCGAAATCTCACAAACTGGGGAATGACGCATCATCAGGTATCTATAATTTTTTACACCCTCAAAATACTATATAATCTTTGCAGTATCTAACAGCTACGTTAACATGTTCGCGACTGAATATGTTACGTGTGACTCACATGCCTGGCGGAAATAAGTTATTGCCTCAATACATGAATCTTATCATTGACAGTTCGATCTCGCTGTCATGATTAAACAAGCCATCCAACCCAAAGGGCTCGGTGAATTGGTTTCAATTGTCAGAGAGGATAAGCAGCACTACTTGATTTAGTGGTAGGCCACCGCGAGCTTTTATGAAGGGCCAAATATGCGTTCAATCACCTCAAGCGAAGTTAAAAGTTGAAGGTAGTGTATGGCGCATTCCTCAAGGACTGATCAACGCTGAGAGCTTTTTTCTTTTATCACTGAGGGAAGCCGTAAGACTTTACAATTCACTGGTAAAATTCCGTGATATTGCATCAGCCCCTTGAATACGACGTGGATTAAAAACAGACCACGGATTGTCGGGCCGCATTCGCACTCGGCAGGCTGTCCGTATTAGCGCGCGCAGCAGTGATATAAAGGGAAATTGGGTAAATTGGGCATCATCGTCATAAAATGGTAGATATAAGTTTTTAGGGATAATTTTACTGAAAAAACACTCATGGTTCGAAAAATTTCTTGTTTCAAGTAGCAGAGTTTACAAAATGACATTTAGAGTTTTTTCCAAATTCACAAGTTCTGAAGATCAAGAAGACCAGTTCGGAATTTTTATTCTCGAAACGCGAAGTTGACCGTCGTAAACATAAGCGATACATCAGGTAGGACATGATCTAATTTTGTGAACAAAATCGCGATTCGTAAGCTACTTTACTATCTGTAAAGTGAACCCTGAGAAAAAAACCGATTGAATAATGGCTAAACCTATTTGGAACCGTGGACCCACCTCCTCTGCATCTCTAGATCTCTAGAGAAAGGGGTTACTAGCAGAGTAAAATGTTGGTTATCATTCGAAGACTTAAATCTCTAGCTAAAACTCCTCGTCGCCGGTCTTTCAAAACGCCCTTTTACAACGCTATAGCATCCAGAAAAAATTTTGCTTCTCATCCGCCTTTGCCCTTCAATTTTCCCCGCTTACAAATCGCTGAAACCATCAAAACCATATCAGCTGAAGAGAATTTTTCGTAGTATCAGAATCATGCGTTTCTATCTAGAGTTTTTGTTGATGCCGAGAAACAATCACCAACTGAATAACAGTATTAAAAACGCCATCGATCGCTCCGCCCCCGCTTCGCGAGTTGGCCGTTAAACAACGTAGAGAAAGGGGTTACTAGCAGAGTAAAATGTGAAGGGAAGTCACAGCGACGATTTGTTAGTAAGGTACTCGACTGCTTTACCGCGCAGCTCGTTAGTGATCTACCACACTATGCGTTAGAACATTTAGTGTTCACTTAATAGCTCAGATCGCAAAATCCAATTTCCTGCTTGCTTGTTGAGATCTCATTCTTAGTTCGGTGCAATGGGAAAGATATTATTTTTTTAAACATTTGACGCGCATTGTTGCGCATATTTCCGTTATTTATTTAAATATCATTTATTTTGTCGAGATTTCTAGGGTTTCCTTTTGAGGTTTCCTTTTAAGAGTGATACAAGAAATTTGTCCTATCGTTTTATGAGCTTAGGCTTATCTTAAGCTCCATGAAGACCTTTTCAAAGACCAAAATTATCTTCAGAATCATTTAATTTGAAGCTAACATATAACTACTAGAAGTCCACCAAAACACAAACGTAGCTGCCTCAGTGCCGTTTGTTGAGAATATTGGCAATCCCATTGACATCGCTGTTCACGCAACCACCGAGCGGAAACTTCGCGCCGAATTTGAAACTCAATTTCGTTTTCGCTGCTACACCGCACTAAATAGGGCTTACCATGAAACAGGCACGGTATTGGAATTTCCGAGATCCATGCTATTGTATTATTGCAAAAGTTTTGAATAAAGCGGAAAAGGCCATGCTCTCAAAGGACAGAGAAATGGATGAGATAGCCGGACTGTGCGGATTAAATCCTCCTCAAGGAATATCCACCTATTGTTCTATGTTTTGTGCTAAAATTTGTCTGTGTTTTAGTATACTGGTATGGTGATATCACGGTAAATCGACACTCCAGCTAGTAGTCAAAAGTGTGCCATAGGTTAATGACATCCTGGTTACTTCATTCATCGTTCTTTTCTGAACCTTTTTCACCCTTACGGGACCGTGGACCCACTGCCTCTCTCTCTTTAGTCCCCAGCGTGTTGTTTCTATAAATGGCGTCTAATCTTCAATGTGTTACGTCTGTTAATGTCACGCTGTGGGTTAAACGCCATTGTCTGACACAACACTCTGGGGACTAGAGACGTAGAGACTGAGGGCCCATGGTTCCTTCGGGGTGAATGAGATCTTCAGAATATCTTCAGGACCAAATGGCAACGAGGAATTAAGGGATGTATATAAATTTGAGAAAACAAGTGGCATGTTGGCTATGTATAACACCAATAAGGTTCATCACTATTAATCTGTAG
This sequence comes from Parelaphostrongylus tenuis, assembly GCA_019055375.1. Taxonomy (NCBI): domain Eukaryota; kingdom Metazoa; phylum Nematoda; class Chromadorea; order Rhabditida; family Metastrongylidae; genus Parelaphostrongylus; species Parelaphostrongylus tenuis. The sequence goes on along the minus strand of JAHQIW010003941.1, from coordinate 42,768 downwards.
TTCTCTTCCTTCCTCACTGTTTTTTATTATGGCTATAAAAGAAAGTGATAAGGGAAGATTTCTGTTAATTTTGTAACTTTTTTTTGTAATATTCAGAGCATTCCATGCTTTGCACATTCATGCTTCCAATACGCTTTGATGAAGAAATGGCTCCTCTATCTTAGCACCAAAAATACGATGTTAAAATCATACGACGGGCGATTCAAAGGCATATTCCAGAAAATATATCACCGTAATATTCAAAAAACTAAGTACTAGTCAGACTTGGAACGTTAATGTATTTGTTTTCTTCTCGCAGGAATTACGAAGCGGACTTCGTAAAAGCGGATACATGGTATGAACACAGGTTAGTCGATAATCAGGTGATAGTGATTAATTATCATTAATACTAGAACGTTATTTGATGTTATAGGCTTCATTAGGACTGAATATTGATTTGAATAATAGCACATGTAGGATAGTGGTTAGAGATCGATGATCGATGCTGTGATTCCGCGCTCAAGGTTCACAAAGCCTTCTGTCTTTTTGAAGTAGAGGAATTGATTTGCGCCTTGTTTGAAAGAATAGCAGTGCTGATTTGATACATTGTCAGGCCACCACGAGTTCATGTGAAGCCAGACATGCATCAGTCACCTCGAACGATGCTATGAATGGAGTCGAACGCATAGAGCATACCTCAAGGATTCCATTGTTGACGACTGCTCAACGACGAGGGTTTTATTGTTTCCATCCTTCAAGTCTCAAAGAAGCAATGATCTGGATATATCATGGAACGATTGATTTTTTAGGTCGATCAATGCCTCAAAAGTGTCAGAGGTTTTGTTTGGACGTGTAAAACTATGACGGTGACGTTCAGAGTGACATTGTTGCTTAGGGTTAGACACAAAAACGGCCTAGTTAGACACTGCTTTCCCATGAAAAATATCTAATTATCTTTAAGGTTATGGCTCTTTTTGTCTGATGACGTCAGTATTGATGTGCTCAGATGGAAAAACAGTCGAAGCAGAGGTTGCCCATGGCAGTGCCGCTAGACACTTAAGAGAATATCAGAAATTATGGATGCTTAGTACCTAGAGCTTTTTTATGCCTCAACTTTGTCAACTAATGGTTTTACTGAAAAAAATAAGAGGGATTTCATATAAATGTGGATATGGGATGAATAAGAGAACCTGATTGCTCGGGATAACCCCACTTTCACAAACCGCGTTGCTTCAATTTTTGCCTGGACACGAGGACTACACCATCGAGGAGTTCTAGACGGGAACGATATGTTGAAGAGGTTTAGCTTTGAATAATTTATCGCAGTCATCTTGCAACACCTTTCTCACTTCAATTTTATACCCTAGGTTTTCGTTCTCTCTGGACAAGGCATGCGTTGAGACAGTCGAAGAGGGAATAATGACGAAAAATCGTTTTATTCGTATTCATGGCAAGAAAGTGGGTTCACAGAAAGGTCTGTTCCTTATGACGAAGACTTATTACTAGCCACTGAGACGAGACTTGCCAGTTTGATGATGATGTAGTATTCGTTTTCGCTGCTCGCCTTGTTTGCACGTTGATTTACAGTATAAACGCTTGTTCGGTTGTAAGCGCAGTGCTTAATGTATCGATGTTTTTGGCATGTGAATGTGTTTGAACTATACATACTATAGAATCTAAAAGGATAAAGCTCTCGGCGTCTGTGAATCGGATTACACTGTGTAGTCATCTTCGTCGAGAATCATCTGAAGTTATTTTATCCCATATATGCCCATTGCAAAAACTCGTGCTAGCCTACCAGTCTACCAAGTCAGTGCTCCTAACCTCCCGGATAAATCTGGCAACAAGTCACCGACCACGGAGAAACTGGAAAGCTTGGTGAGCCTTGAGCGCCGGTTCGAAACCATATACTGATGGACCATTGTTTGTTGCAGAGCACCTTTAATCACTGCACCGTACGCGCACTACATGCTATTGCTTTTTACCTATTTCGTTTCGATTACAGCTTAGACATAATGTACCCGAAGTATTATTATAGGATATATATTTTGGTGACCCCGCTTTGAATTGATCATCTGACTTATTTGCGCTTTTGTGTTCTTAGCTCAAAGCAATTTGTTTTCTGTTTTAGTAACTTGGAATTTCGACACGAGTTGCCTCGTATTTGTAGTTGTTTCTGCTTTACTGTAGCTTTGCTGAGTTTCTCTCAGCGATGTTGGAGCTGTCCCATAGTTTCCTTCGCACGTTTTTTTTTCATCAGTTTTTTTTTGATATTTCAAGTCGAGTTATTCCCAAAAGGCTGTGGTAAGTCGGAGAATGTTCTAGTTGCTTTCAACTAGACATTTAGTTACGGCCATATCGCCATCTCTTTGGCACTGGCAGAGCTACTTTAAGAGTTTGCCATTAAGCCAGGAGATAGAATACTGGGATACTAGCAAGATACTCATATTCTGAGCCAGGATATTAACAGCCAGTCCTTTTAGCCTAACCATAGCTTATGCCCAATGCTCGGAGGATCATGCTCTTGATTTTTTGGGGTTGCTAAGGCGTCGTCTCTTGGAAACTACTCGGCAACAAAAAGGCACTGCCAACGTCCACGAGGAAGAACTGCAGAAGTTGGCCGCAACAGTGCGAAAGAATAGCGCGAAACGACTCAGTGTCGCCCTTTTCCATATAACGCTCGTCCCTCTCACATTACAAAGTCGATCGGCCACATTTTGGAGAATATGGGCCGAATCACGGTACTACAACTGCCGTATAGCTGTGGTAATGTTCGATCGGATTAGCACCACTTCCGCTTCGTGAAGCAGCATCCGCGGGAGACCACAGTTTGAAGATTACAACCAGCTCAAAAATGACCGGCTTCTTCAACGGCCAACTTTATTTTCTCTGAAAAGAAGGCATTTAATCTCTTCCCATCAGAAATGGCTGTGTATCAGTGATCATAACAGTGATCATATTGTCGCTTACTTGATATCTTTGAATAAATAACACTTGCATTAACAAATGTGTCAAAATGCAAAAAAAAATTCCGGACCAACCCAATAGTATCACAATCTTAACTGAAATTCTATCTAAGCACCGCTCTAGGTCGTGGGATGATGTTACAAATTCATATGTAACCAAACTTTGTGAGTAATGTACGCAACTTTGAACGTCCGACTGACGGACGTCGAACCTGCATTTTACTCTTTGTGATGGGCCCGTGCTAACCATTGCAGCCTTGGTCTCAGGCAGTTCGACAGAGAAATTTTGGTCTTATGCCTTTGGATGCGCATGTGTATGATAGAATTTGTTCCAACCAAAACGGATTTATTCAAAATAGGCAGTAACCTCTGAAAGAACAATCATAGAGATCTGTGCTCTTTGAAGTGAGTACAGTGGCAACAAAGGAACAACGATGTCAGGACAAATATCTATTAACACTATCATCAAACTCTTGAGCAATAACAAAAAGAAATTCTGAAATTTCCCAGTACGCAGAGTTGCTGAGAGGACGGCGATGAAATATAAACAACTCAGGTAGACCATAACATGGAACAATTCGAAAAACCAAAAAAAAATCCTGTAATGAGGTAGACCGAAACGTCCTAGAAGAGGAATTTAAAAAATTTACGCGGAATTAAAGATGTACTGAAGTGCAACCTATTCAGAGCTATGAGCAGTTCACAAACACTCAGATCGACGATGGGTAAAATGCTAACAAACCAAGCTTGTCATTTGAAGCTGCGTTATCCGATAGACTACAAGTTGAGCGTTCATCTCTGCTGTGAGGAACGTCTTTAGATCAATAGAACGTTTTCATTTCGAACTATTTCTATTTCTGCACATCATCTGATAATTAAGATCGTTCGTCTCTGCTCATTTTCTGTGATCTTCTGTAGTAAAAGTTAGGCATATGACTCCCGCAACAATTTTGGTACTACTACAAGTCTATTCGCCTAGGAATTCTCTCAGGTCTATTTTCTTTATGGAAATCATGAGATTTTCTTATGACATTTCATTATCTCAAGCAAACTCAGTATCTCCATCTATTGTCGTGTGATCTATCGTCTGTTGAGAGGGTCATCACCACATCGCTTTGACGTCTATTAGACGCACTGGATCTTCTATTCGAACATCCAGAATCGATGTTGTTATTCACTGTGGTTTTACGTTTGGAATTCTGTTTTCCGCGCTTGCTTTCCGTCGAGGAATTATGCAAGTCGGTAGACTGAGACTGATCAATTGTTTCGGATTCAGCATTCTTGAAAATCGAGAAGAAGTGTCGCTGTATGAGCTCTCATCAAGCCTGTTCTCGTTGTCTTCTTTAGTAGTATTCATTCCAACATCTGAATAATTATCATTCGCACAGAAATGTCTGACGAGATTTTCTGAGTACTGTTATACAAAGAGCATTGTATTGTTGTAGCTGTATAGTTTGAAAGCTTGTCATTCTAAATAGAAACATAAAACTTTCCGTCACCTTTGTTTTTATTTTGAGAAGCGATGAAAGTCTCCGGCCATAACGGATCTTTCGAATTTTCACAAGAAATGACGAACCCGTCTCCAGCGTTTTCGAAGGATAAATCTGTACAAATGTTATTAATCGAAATCCCTCCAAATTTAGCATTACTAATGATGCCATTTGCAGAGCTCTTGTCTGTAGTAAATGCCTTGCTAGCACTTTTCGTAGATGAAAAATTCAAAGAGATCTGACCTTTAGATTTTTCACATGACATTTGCACGTGCACCGCATCGCCTTGAGCTGTTTCGGATCAAGTCTGGTATCAGATGAAGACGGCGTGGATTTCACATCCAGCCATCCATCCGCCGCTGAGGCACATTTTGAGGTTTTGTGCGACTATAAGAAAAAATATTGACTTAGTTTTGTCGTGCATAGTGAATGTGTTAACAGTGCCTACCTGTAAAATAACATATAAGTGGATTGGTCGGTGTACTTTTTCGTCTCTTGCACTGGTGTGACCTTCAACAGATGGTGGGATAAAATCACAATAAAACAAAGAATAGTTAATGCTTGAAATGATGTAACCACATGTTCATCGTCAAAGTAGTAGAATCTTCCGTCAAATCCTTTTGTCATCGCTGTATAATGTCCACGATCGAGCGAATGTCCAAGATGTAATATCGCTGCAGTCAATTCGTATCTCTCCTTGTCGTCGTTCAAGTATGTAAATTGCCTCAGTGAGATATTTCGCTGAATCCAATTGTACTAGTTGGAAAAGTTACGAATTATGCTATCCCAGCTAATCACTGGAACTAGAAAACAAACCTCGACGTCTATTGTCATGTTAATCTTTGTCGCTTCATTAGTGAAACGTAAGATATGGAGGACAAGTACGGGTGGACAACGGGTAATCGTTGTCGACAGTTTTTTCCATTTGCAGCCACACCTCAAAAGAAGTTACTCTTGCCGACGACGAATTTGGAAGCAAGCGCTTACGGAACACTGCGGACAATACGTATTCACTTCAATGCATGTGGTGCAAGAAAGGCGCTCGCCTCCAACTTTGGCCCAACTTGTCTTAGCTCATAGCATACATTACTAACTTCGGTGAAAATCATTGCGATCTACATATCCTTACCAATAACACACAAGTTCTGTTATTCTAATATTAATAAAATCTCAAATTTGAGAAGCCCTGAAACTAATTGTTTTCTTAGAGCTCTTCATCGAAACTCTGTGTCATTGCCATTTGCATTGGAAATTCCAATATCTGCAGTCCGTTTCGAATCCTCGCCAGTCTCGATTCCAAAAAGTTTTGATATTGAATGAACGAATTGCAAAAATTACCTTTGACGCGATAAGGTGAAACCTTCTCTATACATAAGTCAAATGGCAAACCCCTTTATCACTTTAATCTTTGAGTACAGCAGTTGAAATCGTTGCAAGCAGCACAATTCGCAAATCGGTGCGCGATTTTCGTTATTTCACTAAGGATTTTTCATCGAAAATTCCCTTTGCTTCCTGTATACATTGGTGGCTCAAAATTTACTTCAGATGCACATATGCTTTTGTAGCTTTTATGACTCTAAAGTGTGAAGAAACTAATGATAGTGACCGATGCAAGGCCTATCGACTGCCTCAGCCAACCGCGCGCGAGTTGGCCAAAGTTGACATTTAGAGCGAATAGGATTTCAGCTTATTTTACCTGCTGCGTTTTAGAGAAACGGTTTTTTAAGACATAAGCACAGCGTTCTAATCAGACACGCTTACTCTATCGAATGGTTACCAATAGTCCGAAGAAAGGGCTTTGTCCGGCGAGAAATATGCATGACTATAACGCAAGAAATCTCCTTCTGTAGCAACGTCAAAAAATGGCTTTTTTAAAATGGGTGAAGTGGGCTGCAGCATAAGGTCTAAGCTTTAGAATGGTTACCAATACTCTTATGGAAAGTCCCTCTCCAGCGAGTAACTTCGGTTTTTTATTTATCCCCTTACAATCAAAAAGAGCCAGTTTATCAAGAGACCTACTGCCCAGTGAACACGATGTCAAATCATCGATCCCATGCTATCCTCCTAAACGAGCATGGTTATACTTTACCAAATCCTAAGAGATGGAGGGCTGAGAGCTTGGTAAACATTGAGTGCGGGATCAAACCATGGGTCATGTGTGTGTCTAACATCACACCTAACCAATGCGACTCCTCAGAGTATGATGTGAAATACAACTACAAGATTAGTAGGATATGAGCTAAATTTGATTTTCAAGGTGGACCTTCCAGATCTCGATTAGTCTTTCAAGGGCTCTTCTGGGGTACTACACCAACGACGTCCTTCCTTTGCCTTTTCTCAGGCATTTTCCAACTCTGCAGTGCTCTGACCGATTATTCCTCAGCGGGAATGATCTGCCACCCACAAATCATCACGTACAGCTAAGATGGAACTAGCATTTTCACTTTATTCACCCCGTCCTCACATTTTTTTGTGCAGATTCCACCATTCAGTTCGTCTCCTCGCAGTCATCGCTTGCTTGAATATTTCATCTCCTTCACGAATGTGGTAGAATACTATACAGCGGATCTCCTTGATGTCGCGAGGATCTCCACGCTGGATCTCAGGGCGTGCATTTATTGCCGGAGAGAGTTGGTGGGAGGTTCAAGTTTGCATCGAGCATCACTAATCACACGACGATCGTTCCCTTCTCCTAATATAAAGCTATGGTTAAGATGGGAAAAACCAAATACTATTGACGTATAAGCTAATAATTTTGCCCGCACTAATTACACAATGAATAACTTTCTAGGCTGAATCCCCTAACACTCTAAAAGTTGCGATTTGTAAAAAAAACGAAAAGAAGCCTACTTGGCACAACTATGCTCAATTTCTTCATCTTCATTATTAAGTGCGAGAAGCTGAGTGACAGTAGGTGAACGATCTTGATATCCACTTCGAGGAAGAGCAAGACTCAGATAAAGAAAATCCTCGTGCTTCACGCTCGCATCGCCGCAACAAAGGCAGATTACTATAAGGAATTGAATATGAGATTATTGCTTACTTAGTAATAGTTGAGTAATCGCTTTCCTTACTTTCTTGGCGCGATTGGCCTCCAAAGATCCTGTCTATCGGTGATGATGGTGACTTTGCTCTTTAAAAAAATTAGATGCATTTCCAGCATAAAAGCAAGTTTTTACACATAGTAAAATACCTGCCGCGATTTCTCTTCTCAACACATTTCAAAGCACCAACAAGTTTCAGAAAGAACTCGTGAGCATCTTCCTGACTTCCACAATAGCTTTGTTGGAACAATCCTACATTAAAGGCACTTTTCTCGCCTTTCTACAGGCATTCATAGGTACTTATATGTTAGACGGAAACAATTTTTTGAGCCGATCTCATTTACTGGACAGGAAAAATCACAGAAGTGTTAGCAACATTCGGAAGCTTGAATCTCTGCCTACAATTCCACGTCGCCTGTTTTTCATAACAATCCAAAATAAAATTTTGTTTCTCACTCGCTTTTGGCCTTCATTCCTATCACGAGTATAAATCGCTGGTAGCTTGCGAAGCATATATGAGTGTATAGAAATCTCAGTTGTATCAGAATCATGCGTTCCTACCTAAAGTTTCTATTGATGCGGTGAAAAATCCTCATTAAAACAACAATAGTTGCCCCCGCTTCGACGCATAGTGCGGGGTACGCGATTACCTTGCTAACAAGTCGTCGTTGCGGCTTCAATTCACATTTTACACATCTATAAACCTTTTCGGCGACTTTTTTTTAGCGACCAACTCATGGAGCGGAGCAGGGCAGTGCAACTCACAGCGTTTGAAATATTGCTTTTCGATTAGAGATTTTTTTCTCACCGCATCGATAGAACTTCAAGAAACGCAGACTCTGATACTACGTAAAATTCTCTACACGCTGATATGCTTTTTAGACTTCAAGCGATTTATAAAGCGCATGATAAAAATTAAGGCAAAAGCGAGTGAGAAAACTGGGTGACACAGCGCTATAAAAAGGTGTTCTGGAAACCGGAAGCGAGGGGTTGTAGCCAGCGATTTAAGCTTTCGAATAATTGTTAACACTTCTATCAAAAGTTATCGTTCGGCGGAAGAGATTGTCTAAAAAATTTATCGCCGTCTAACATATAAATACCCATTCATATTTCAGGTATCGTCCGGATTGATCACTTTCGCATAAACAGCAAAACTAGTTATTTTACACGTACTCGGCCAGAGTTGCGTTACCCATTCAGCAAGATAAACACCACTGTGATCTAAAATATTTGGATAATGAGTACGACGCATCACACACCACAAGCACCAATCATTGTGTCGGCCTGAAATGATTCCGTTCAAACGATATCCAGGAAGCAAACTCCCACTGTAAGAACATATGAACGTATACTCACCATCACTGTGGCCGTGCGATTCCAATGCGTAACGCGTGAACGGTGGAATATGCACAAGGGTTTGTAAGACGGCATTAATAAAGCAGGTGTTTCCCCATTGATAAGACCCGCACCGTGTGGAACACCACGCTGGAACATGACGACAGAGTGGGGCGAAAGGTCAAAGCTTGTGTTGCACTCATAACAGAATGATGTATCTGTTTATTTTTTATTTACACGACGTGGCATCACAATTTTTTATAGTGCGGATTCAGTACCTCCAGCATTTGATTCGCTTTTCGACTTCATCTTGAATGACGTAGATTATTGGCCGAGCATGTCTCCTTGCAATTTCGAAGATAGCCTGGCTGTGGTGTTCCACAGGATTTCTTGTTGACTGTCGTAGAGAGTTGAGGGGCTTCACGAGCCCCGCGACGAGCATCACAGCCACTCGACCACAGAACAGGATAAAGTAATAATATAACATGTTTAGAGAAGCTTATTAGGTTTCAGTCCTAGAGAGGTGCCTGTTTCGTCCCATCTGGACTCCTCAGCAACACAGTCGCTCTGTTCAGGCGATCCCTTGACGCTGCACTCCTCCATGAATGAATCGACGCCAAGAGATAATAATTGCAGTTCCGATGCTAGAGTCGGGCATGTGGCCGTTGAAATGAGGTATACTTCTACATCAAACCGCTTTTATATAACCTCGGCTGCTAATCACTGTAGTGTCAGGGGATCCTATCACGTGGCTTCAGGTGATTTATTACTCGGCTTCAATTCCTTCATGGAGGAGTGCAGCTCGTACGTTTCGACTGAACCGAGGGGTTGTTCTGCTGAGGAAACAGACGTCTGTCCAGGACTTAGACCTTAACGGCTCAAAACATGTTGTATTGTTGTCAGAGTATTATCGTTGTGAGCTACGGATCATTCTCTTTGAGAGAAGTCTTGAGAAGGGAGAGGGGGCAAGTTGATGGGGAACGTGTCGCGTTCCCAGGTAGTGAATAGGGAGGTTCAACGCGAACCAAAGTGACCGTGAGCTTTCCAAAACCCAGGTGGATTCAAAGGATGAGCTCCCTATTTCTGCAGCACTGACCAGACAAAACTCTATTTCTACGAGTCAAGTCCGCCAAAGCGTGCAATCAAGCGGCTGGGAAGTACATGGGAGGCGGTTAGGAGTCGCCTCCACCAAATAAGCTCCTCCAGCTCCTCCGAGAGAAACTGGCAGGCTGTAGGTTGGGTATCGAAATGCCAAAAACAGCAACAAATATGGGCCTCATTCCCCTGACCCCGAAAGAGCCCCTGGTACGGCAGCGCCAGGTAGGACGAGTGCGGAGAGGCTGCTAAAATCTCAGGGCCGAACTAGGCTGCCAAGATCTAAGCGGACTAAAATGACGATCTGTACCTACAACGCAAGAACCCTTGCTCATCATTCCGCTGTAGAAGATCTATTGATTCAAGCAAGAAGAATAAGGTACGACGTCATTGGCCTGGCTGAGACGAGAAGGCGCCATCCTTTTCACGCTGTTTATGACACCGGAGAAGAACTGTTCCTTGGTACATGCGATCGCAGAGGTGTCGGTGGCGTTGGCGTCCTCGTCAAATCGAATTTGACCGTGAACATTGATTCGTTCGAACAACTAACAACCCGTATCGGACGATTACGGTTGAGACGATGTGGTTCTATTCCGGCTTTGACCATCTTCGTTGCTTACGCATCAACATCAAGCTATGACGAAGACGAAGTCGAAGTGTTCTATATGGACCTCGAAAAATTCTTCAGATAAGATCATACATTCTTCAAAGGCATAGTCGGAGATTTTGACGCAAAAATTGGACCTAGAAGAACGTTTGAAGAACGTCACATAGGGACCCACGGACTAAAATGGAAATGAACAGAGTGAGAGGCTATCCGACTTTATCATGACGATCCAAACCATTCATGGTAACTCACAATTTTGAAAGCTCACTCTCAACGATGGACGTGGGAGTCTCCAAATTGAAAGTTTCGTAACTATAGACCACATCTTAGTAAATCGAAGGTGTTGCCTGACCAATGCAGCTGCTGCTTCTAAGTTCTACAAGGGATCAGACCATTGCCTCCATCGCGCAACGTTCCGTTTTGTGCGGACAGGAGAGAACCGCTAAACGTAAACACCGAAGTCCCAAAACTTTTATAAACTGGGACGTAATCAAAAAATTAGTCGGCTCATTGGAAGATGCCGTTGCAGACAACACCGGCAAAGAATATGACCGGAGCGTAGAATATCTTCACATTAGCGCTATGAAAGACGAGAGTCCTAAAGCTACGAAGAGACGCATGTATCCGCTGACACTCGAGCTGATATGTCAACGTGGAATAGCACGAGCTACAGGCAACCGCAGTCTTCCGTCCAAACTTGCGAAACGCTGCAGAAAAGCGATAAAGAAAGACCTCAAAGAGAGACAAACAGCAGTGACGGCAGAAGCTGGAAAGAGCATTCGCAAAGTCCAGCGAAGCTTCGCCATTTACAAGACCAAGATGACTGCACGGCAACGCCCTGACGGGACACTTACAGCGTCTAGAAGGGCAATGGAGAAGATCATTCATTATTACCACTCGGATCTCTTTGATAGCCATGTCCTCTTATTGTCCTATAAATTGAAAAATGATGAATCTGTCGTTCCACCTGTCGTCCCTTCCAAAATCCGACAAGCTGTATCGTCGGTGAAGAATAGAACATCTAGTCTAGGCAAGATTAGACCAGAGCACCTGAAGAACCCACCTCCAGTTCTCATTAACACTTTGGCTCGGTCCTTCACGCGCTACCTGTGGGAATGCAAGGTTCCCATTGAAGGAAAAACCACTAAGACCGTGTTGTTGCTCAAAAAAGGAGAACTTCAAGCCATAGGCAATCAACGCCCAATCTGCTAGCTGTCCGTTGTCTATAAACTCTTCACTCGAGTCATCCTAGACATGACTGACAGAACACTGGACATTGGAGAGTCATGCGAACAGGCAGGGTTCGAAAAAGGATTTCGTACCACAGACTACAACCACACTATTATGAGACTCAATGAACTTTCAGAGAGTACAAGCCATCAATCTGTCTCACCTTCATCGATTTGAAGGAAGCCTTCGAATCAATGAAAACAGAAGCAGTTATAGAGGCTCTTTGTAACCAGGGCATCCCTACTCGGTACATAACAATTCTTCGTGAGCTATATAAACATTTCACTATCAAAATATCTCCAATCTACAGTAATATCACCACCCACGTAGGAAGATGGTTTCGACAAGGCGATACAATTTCGCCAAAACTATTTACTGCCACCCGACAAAACGTTATACGAACATTAGAATGGGACGAAATGGGAGTGAAAATTGACGGTCGACAATTAAACCATTTTTGCTTTGCTGACGATATCGTTCTCATAACACCAAACATCAGCCAAGCGGAACGAATGTTGATCGAATCTCGATAACGCCTGTTGAAAGATTGGTCTTCAAGTAAATCTAACGAAAACAATGTTCATGAGGAACGGACGGATTTCGAATGCCCCATTCACGCTCCACGGAACGACAATCTCCGAATGCTCCAGTTACGTCTATCTAGGTCGTGAAATCAACATGATGAACAACCTAGGTCCAGAGTTGAGCAGGAGGAAACGAGCGGTCTGGGGAACGTTTTTGACTCGACGACTATCCTTGCCCTAACGCATGCAGCAGAAACCTGGTCGCTACGTAGGCAGGAGCATCACTTGGCGTTATCGAACGCACAGTCGAAAGGTCCATGCTAGAGGTATCGCGTTTCTCGTAAATGAGAGAAAGTACCCGAAGTTATGACCTACGTCAAAGATCAAAGACGGCGTTCTTCACGCCAGAATATCGAAAATAAGGTGAACCGGACATGTGATGCGCCTCAGCGACAACCGTGAGCCTTTACCAAACAACCAGATTTCTCGGAATATCAAGCGCTCTGCAGGATGACCACCGACGCGACGGTAAGATTTCTTCACGAAAAGCATAGAAGAAAGATATGATACTCAGCGAATCCCTGGAGCGAGGAGGGCCCACTGGGCTACTCCTGCACGCGATAGGAAAATGAAGGTGCTGCTGGTGCTCATTCGAGTCACTCGACGACCAGCGAGATAACAGGTGACAGGTGACAGGTGATCGTTCAGAACGGGGTCTATAAAAAAGCGGTCGAATGGAGAGATTCGATAAATGATGAAGCTCTTGGCCGGTTGATCAATCCTTGAGGGACATGCTATGAATTCGACTCTCTTTGTAGCATCGTCAGAGGTGACTGATCACATATCAGGGCCTTTGTGATGACTTGCAGTAGCCTACTAATGTATCAAGTCAGTGCTGCTGTTCTCCTGGACAAGCCTGGTACATTCACCCACCCCAGTGAGGTGGATAGTTTGATGAGCCTCGAGCTTCGTATCGGCTTCACTTGCGTTTTCATTACTTACAACAAAGGACTTGATCTACCATAAGCGTGGTCCTCGTTAGAAAATCTTGATACACAACTTCAACAAGAGAAGAGATAATTACATCATATTTTCACAGTGAAAGAGAAGCTATAGCCTCTAACAGTCTCTCCCGTAATACCGAAGATTTCTAATGTTTTTACTGATTTTTTCGCAATACTATGGTGTTTCAAGTATTACTAAGAGAACTGAGTAGTGAGCACGAATCTGACCTCATACGGGGAGTTGAACCCGCGTTTCACCCATAACGGAGCGCTTACTACGACCACACTACCAAGGCACTTTTGCAACCACTCAGTTTTCAATGTCTCTATCATAACTATCAGCCACCATCACTTGACAAATTTGGTCGGAGAAGCAATATCGCTGTATGAACTTAGTTGAGCTGACAGCCATTTATACGTAATACGCAATACTGATAAATTCTAATGTTTTTACTGCTCTTTGCGCAGTGCTACGGTGCTTCGCCCCCTCCCTTCCCTCTGGTTATGGGTGATATGCGGTTCCGACTCCCGTCTGAGGTCGAATTTTCGCTCACCACTCAATTCTCTGAGGTAGAGCCTCTCCCGTGATACAATTATTCATCAATGATATAGTGATTGTGACAGTATATCAGTGATCAGTGATTGATATGTATATGATAAGTGATTAGCACGCCAGAAATTATCGATTAGTGTATCAAAACAGCATTCTGATTGAATTGTTCTTCCCCAAACCTACATGAAAATCACATTAGAACGCTCTGAGCTCGGCTATCCCCATCATTGCAAGGATAATTGCCTCGATCAGGATACTGCGACATTCATAAAGACGACAAAATCTTCAAGCAGCCCACAAGCGTCATACGAAGTTTTCGGAGATCTTTGGGACGACTAATGCGCAAGGACGCGAATCGCATGCAGGATGTGCTGGGATACGCAATAAAATTTCATGACGGGTCATGTCGAATAATCTTATTCAATCTCTCTGTGCTGTGATGTTCCTAATTAAACAGGTGCTAACGTTTTGATAGCCATCTAGTCGAACTATCAAAGTTGCAGAAAGTGGAAGATTTAGGCGGAATCTCACTATTAAACGTACAGTTTGTCGTAAGCCCTCAAATGTCCAAATTTTGTTCGCATGATAATGTCGCAGAGAATCTGACGTCTTCTTTCGTTTATCTTCCCAGTGCTCTCGCGTTCGTCGCGCTGCAGTAATTTGAAATACGGTAGATATAAATGAACTTTGGCTGTGTCGGCAACAGCTCACCAGCTTCTCTTCTCGTTCTATGAGGCATGCTCCTTGCCGAAGGGGCTCCAGTGGAAAGAACCAAGTTTTTGCCTGCTTCATCCGCTTTCGATCCAATAAATGGTTTCATGTTATCCTGAGTGACCATATTGTCATTCCTTGCTATCGCGGATTGATGTCTGTAACAAATATACTGAGCGAAATCTGAAAAAGGAGGCAAAACTTAAGAAAACATAAGTCACACTGACCGCTTCTCAGTAGAATAACCTTCTATTGTGTACTTGGAAGCACCTGTGCAATCGCCTTGTTTGGTTGATTCGTCGGAAACCGACTCAGCCTTGTCGGGATATTGTTTCGGCTAGAGTGGTCAGACTAAGTATCAAAGTAGAAATGAGAATTTACAACTCACCATTCGAATAAGAGTAGTCGAAGAAGAAGAATACTATCCATCTCTATCTAGCCGCTTTTGAATAGTCTTGATAACGCTATCACTATGATAAGAGATACCGCAAGTCGTATTTAGAATCAACTCGTTAAGACCTGTTGAACGGAATTTGACACTTAACTAATCGAAGAAATAAGAATTGCTTGTATTCAAAATCTCCTCGGCTACGGATTTAGGATAGATACCTCAAGGAAATAGTTCAAATCCCTTGTTTCTTTGGCTTTCAAATTAATTTGATTCAAATTCATTTTATAATTTTTTATTATTCTTTCTCATGAATGTCCTTGAACGCTGCTGGTTTAAACGATTCTATCTTGAGTTTCCGAATCTGCAACGCAAGAGCTTTCCTGCATGGGTTTTTGAGAAAATAAGTTGGGTACAAACAAGCCGAATACCAGCTTCCGACCCTAGCTGAGTGGGGTAGAAGCTTGATGGGTCCAAGCCGATATCGAATTAGCACCGATGTGATGAACGTCATAACTATCACTATAATTATAAGGTACTTGCATGATAAGACGACAAATGAAAAACCTATCTCATTCCTTGGACAGAAATTTTCACATTTGGAAATTTTCATGTCATAGGAGCTTTAACAATCACTCAAAAGCTTGGATTTCTGGCTGCAACTTCACGTTGCCGTTTTTTGAAAAAGCCTTTTCTTAGCGCTGCTACAGAAGGAGATTTCTTGCGTTGAAGACGCGAATATTTCTCGACGGCCAGAGCGCTTTGCTTGGACTATTAGTAATCACTCGATAGCAAGTCGTTTTTGATTCCAACGCAGTGTTTATATCCTGAAAAGACCGTTTCTCTGCAACGCAGCAGGAGAAAAACGTTGTATTCATATACGCGAGCAAAGTGCCTTTTGGCCAATCAACCGGCAGCTGGGTGAGGAGACCATGTGAATTGCTAACGTGTAATTCTCTACACGTTCATATGCCCGAGAAATCGATCATCGCGTCAGCCCATTTTCCATCTTACTCTGGGGCACATGATCTGGCTAAAGACCACCTTGCTAGCACATGTGAACTTAAATTATTTAGCTGCCACATTGCAAAAAAAACGGGCTTTTCAGAATATAAGTATAGCGCTGGGATCAGAAGCGATTACGCTATCGAATAATTACTAATAATCCAAACAAAGAGCTCTGTCCACAGAGAAATATGCGTGTCTGCAACGTCAGGAATTTCCTTCTATGACGACGTCAAAGCAAGGCTTTTCGAAAAACCGTGGGGCTGTAGCCTAAAGTCTAAGCTTTCGACTGATTACTAACGCTTCTACGAAAAGTTCTCTTCAACGAATGGGATCGATATTTCATTTGTCGCCTCATAATGGACAAGAATCTAAATATATAATAAACAGTGTAATAAACCTCTTTCCTACTTTGTTTATTTAGCACCGTTGCAGAGTTACCAAAGTCCGTACTCGTGGCTTAATCACGAAACAATCGTAAACCCTAAACAAAGAGTTATTTCAAAGAAATTTTTCACCGATAGAAATTGAGCATCAATGGTATTAGAGCTTACAGAAGTCGTTCTTTTTTGTCGTACGCGTCAGTTTTACTGTACATTATGGTACAAACACTTGCTATGCTACCAACTTTCTTGCTACCACTTCCTGCATTTAAATGAA
The DNA here is from genome assembly GCA_019055375.1 of Parelaphostrongylus tenuis. Classification (NCBI taxonomy): domain Eukaryota; kingdom Metazoa; phylum Nematoda; class Chromadorea; order Rhabditida; family Metastrongylidae; genus Parelaphostrongylus; species Parelaphostrongylus tenuis. Next base: position 26,177 of record JAHQIW010003941.1, on the reverse strand, counting down.
AACACAATACTTATACGTTAGACGGCGGCAAATTTAAAGTCGATCTCATTCGCTGGACAGGACTTTTAGTAGAGGTCTTAGAAATCAGTCGAAAGCTTAAACACCTGGGTACAAATTCGCCTTTATCATCGAGAGTAAAATCTTGTTTCTCACTTGCCATTCGCTTTCATTTTTACCATGCATATGGATCGCTAGAAGCACGAAAAGTATATCATCGCGTAGAGAATTTTCCATACTATCAGAACCCTTTTTTATATCTGAAGTTTCTGCCAATGCTATGAAAAAAATCTTCAGTAGAGGAACTATATTTCAGACGCGATCGACCTCCCGCCCCTGCTCACCCCCCACCGTTCGGTGAATTGGCCGGTAAACAAAATCGCCGAGAAGGTTCGTAACTGAGTATAATGTGAACGGAAGCCATGGCGACGACTTTCTGACAAGGTAATCGCTTGATCTACCTATCGCGCAGTCTGATGGTGATCTGCCGCATTATGCCTAAATCGGCTTCAACTACTGTTATTTCATTGAGGATTCTTTCATCGCATCGGCAGAAACTTCATATAAATAAGCGTTATAAAAGGGTGCTTTGAAAAATCGGAGACGTCGAGTTGTAGCCAGAGATATGAGCTTTCTAATAATTATTAACACTCTTATGAAAAAAACTCTTGTCCAGCAAATGAGATCGGCTTGAAGAATTATCGCCTTCTAACATATAAGCACCTAAATGAAAATACCACAAGAAACTTCACAAGACGGAAAAAGAAACGCAAGGAAACAAGGAAGATCGCACAGTGGAAAGGCACGGTGAACGACTTTACCTTCGTCGATCAAATTGAAATCATGATGTCGACAAGCAATACGCACCGATCTGTATAAACTTGTCGGTCGCGAAAAACAACTTCGATGATGGTATCTAAAGTGAGAAAGCTGAAAAAACACAAAATGATTACCCTCAAAATTTAGGAAATCCAGGATATTATGAGGATGGAAGCCGTCTTGCATAGATAGTGTACTCGGGTTAATTAGTTGTATAAAGCACCGAAGAAAAAAAATTGCCTCGCGTTTTTTCGCAGAGAACAAATAACACGCTCATACCGCATAGTAGAGAAGTAGAGATATATTATGATGAAAGCAGGACTACAATGGAAATGTAGGAGAATTTTCGCCGAAAAATTTTCTATTTTCTTCATTCGATGGCAACATTTTAAAAACAGAGCAATGTAAGGACAAAATGCTCGACAACGTCAGCTTTCAACAGATATCGAGAAAATGAAAATTTGACGTAGAATCTGGAAAATTCTTACTTGAGAGTGATCTAAAAAAACTAAATTAACCATATTTAGTAACTGTGTATTATTTTGAAAATGCGCATATGACATAATGGTTAGGGGTGCACTGCGTCGCATGCAGAGTCGAAGTTTCGATCCCGCGCGCATGGCCCATCAAGCCATCCATCTGACCCTCCGGGGTCGCTAATTGAGACCAGACTGGTCGTAGAATTGTCTGGGAGAATAAGCAGCAGTGACTCGATACAGTAGGATAACACCGCTAGTCATTGTGAAGGCCAGAAATCATTCACCTCAAGCGAAGGTCAAAATAGACGACGAATGCATGGAGCATCCCTTAGAAACTGATCAACGCCAAAAGCCTTATCCTTTTTTATTTATATCTTTGAACATGGAGCGCCTTGGCCGAGCGATGTGATGCCCGTGGGGAGCCGAACTCCATCCCCAAACACTCTCCAGCAGTTAGATAGCGCCACAGCCAGGCTGTCCTCGAGATTGCAAGAAAACATGTTAAAATAGTATTCTACGTTATTCAAGAAGAAGACAAAAAAACGAATCAGATGCTAGAAGTACTGGGATTGACACAATAAAAAATGTGATGACGGATCGAGTAAAGAAAGAAATAAATAAATTTTTGAACTTATGAGAATTCGATATTCGGAAATTCTAGGAGAATGGCATGTGATTTTAGTACGTAATAACAAATTGTTCGGAAACGACTTTGTTCAGGGTATTTTTCACTACCACATCTTTTCTTTTTTCCCGTTAGTATTAGGTCTCCAAATATTGGGTTTAATTCAACTCTATAAACAACCACGTGTTGGTAAATCAAAAGTGGTGTATTCAGCTTCACGGGACGAGCGATTTGAAAATTTCACTCAAGTGTAACTTCAGAAAAATTTTAAGATACCTGATGTTTTACTGCTTTTTCGCAGCGCTATGACGTTTCAAATATACCTAACAGAATTGAGTGGGAAGCAAAAATTCGACCTCTGACGGGTGTCTTGTATTTACATAAGTAGGAGGGATAACAACTCAACTGGGTTTATAAGGCGATATTGCTCACCCTACCAGATCTGTTAATAGTCAGTGGCTGATAGCTATGATAGAGAGATGTAGAAGAATAAGTGGTAAGCAAGCGGTGACCCCGATCAGCTCCTGATCAAGGCTGCATTTTTGCTTACCACTCAATTCTGTTAGGTGTTTCATATATACCTAAGTGAACTGAGACGCCAATGTAAATCGGTGGTGTAGTGGTAACGCACGTCTGCGATGTGGATGAAACGCCGGTTCAACTCCCGCCTGAAGTCGTGTTTTTGTGCACCTACTCAATTCACTTAACTATACATGAAACATCATAGCACTACGAAAAATGCAGTAAAAAACACCTGCTGTTTTTGTTAGATGTGTTTCGAAAAACTGAGTGCAGACTCTAGACGACAGTTACAAGTTTTTTACTCCATGACTGACCATTTAACTTCAAGATAAATCATACGATGCCCTAAATGCACCACTGTTTTGTTGTTACACCAAATTCGACTCTGAGAAACCTATACCAAAGCGTTTTGCCTGTCCCTTCAAATCCGTGTAGCCTTGGAAAGTGCCTGGACGGTTTCACCTTAGCTAGAAGTTGTCTTTTCAGCTTGATTCAAGGTTGCACGTTATCTACGTTTTTTGGATTGTATGTCAAAAAATCCTTTCACGTTGTTTACCTGACACAGCTTTTACAAATTTTTCTATTCGACTAATGTTTCGATGCACACACCTTCCTCAAAGGTGCATTGGTTCAAGTTTATTGTACACGCCATTCCTTCATCGTGATAAGGGTCTTCGTAGTCGGATCAAGACAAATTATTTGGACAAGAGCACCACTCTAATGTGCTATGTGTTATTCTTTTTAGGCCAACTTATACAACGCTCCAGGAGAATTAAGTGGTAGGCAAAAATCCGATCTCACAAGGGAATTACTCAGGTTCCATACATACCGGGGACGCATGCTACCACTACAGCACCAATGCCACCGCTTTCGCAATGTTTATACAAGCACATTGTCTAAGCTGATAGTGTGCATTCTACCTTGTCCATCTATAGTGCTTTTTTGCGGGAGAAGAGCAGAAAATATTCTATTGCGTGTATATGCATTTCATTTTCTTAATGGGCTCCTGAAGAGATCAGTTCTGATTACAGCTCAAACTTTTGCTATGGAGATTGCTCTCGTAATGTTTCAGTGGGAGTGAAGATTTAGGTGTATTTTTTATCAAGGAAGATTTTTTGGGAAATTTTCCTGTTTTCGAATCTATTTCATTGCGGAATATTATATTTCATCGCTCTTCACCAAGCAGAGCACAGAGTAGCGATGTTATGCCTTTAAGGATATCAAAGGCGTTCAAAAAAAACTAGCTATATTTTTCTTTTTTTTGTCACTCATTGAATGCTCGCTATGTGTAACGGTGCTTTTTTGTTTTTGCACATAGGTTTGTGCTAATTTATTCGAAAATGTAAAGTGGCAAACTCTTTTCTTTCAAACTTCTTTGAACCGTTGTAGAATATCTTTAGTTGACTATGGACAGGGAAGATCATTCCTAGCAAAGGTGCGAAGACATTTTAGCATAATCGTAACTTTCAGCTTGATCTTGCTTCTATGCCATGCATAATCGGATAAGGTACTACTGATAGAATCAATGTATATAATTTGTTCTTTTCCTAATACGATGACTTGAGTTCGTAAATCACCAAGTAGTTTGTTAAACAGTCCCTACCGGCGCACAATGCACAAGTTTGGAATGTCGCTCCAGTATTAATATAAAGGCCGCTGTACGTGCATATATTTAAACAACAAACAGCGACAGCTATTCATTAAAATACAGGCCATCATTAACCATCACTTTTTGCCGTCGGTCTGCCAGGTTTCGGATCTGATCGAAGTACTACTCCTTCGACTTTGAATCAAAGAATTCTTGACATGCTTCTTCAACTTCATTCGAAGATTCAAATCGGCGACATTCCTAATAGTGTTGCTTGATCGGAAAGGCCGTAATTAGATGGAGCAATGTCCGGACTATATGGCGGACACGGTACTATTTCAACTCCGTCCAATTCTCAAACTTTGCCTTGGTCTTTTTGGCTGAGTGTGGTATTGCGTTGTCTTGCTGGAACAAAGGGCCATTTAGGCAAAGGAACATGTTCTGGGCACTTCTCAGCTAAGTAATCGTAAACTCGGTCCAGCTCATTTCTAGCCTTGAACTCACGAAATAGCTCGCGTTTTGCTGATTCAGCAACTGTACGACCGCCCCAAGCTTTCTTGACTCGGCGAGCAACATCAGCAATATTTGAATCAAATTTGTACTCGTAAAACATCAACAAAGGTTTTTGTTCTCTGAGCAATTCCATTCTGTAGCAGATATAGACAAATTATATATCAATAGATGCGCAAGAAGTAGAACTTTCAAACGATTTGAAAATCATACACTATCCATGCGAAAAACGATATTCCCATGCAAACGATGGGAAAACTCTTTCCAACCCAGTAATTTTTTTGCGTGATCATGGTTTTTTATCCAAAATTTGTTTTAGTGAAGGAAAGCTTTGCTCGTAGAGAGAATCTCTCCCTCCTTCAGTGCGTCAGTCTTTTGACTAACTAGGACATTAACTCTGGCATATATCTAATGATTGTCATTAAAAATCTTCTGCAACACCAAACATTGGATGCAATGATGCATAGAGGAATATTGAATGATCAATCAGTACGTTCAAATTAAATAGGATATTACCTGATTCAACGATGAAGAATAAAGGAGAGGAACAAAGTTAAATTGAGAAAAATTCTGAAATGCGAATTGAGAATACTTGAGGTAGAAGGCTCCATACACGTGTTCATCAGTTATCTATCAGCATGTTAGCACGACACTTCCTTAACAGCTTGCTTGTTTCTTTGACTGAAATTACATGGTCTCTCAAACATACAAACCTGCTTGAGATACAGCACTATTCCGTCCGCCTCCATATATATTCAACGGTGTCATGCGTTGTGGACAACAACGTCTTCCTTTCTGCTTCAGGTTGCAGCCATATGTAGGCATAGTAGTAAAGGTGCAACGGCTACTATTAAGTTTTTCATCGCTCTCCATATCATTGTTCATTTCAATTACGGCAAATTTATGCTTTCTCTCCACGAATGTTTGTGAATTGTGACAAAACTTCCTTTGAATGACTTAGCACATATGAGTAAAAGGTGATTTAGAACTTAAATCTCTCGCGTTGCAGAACATTAAAATTGGGAGATTTAGCAAGTTGGTGTTCTGATGCCTTGATCGCTTCGCGAATGAATTTGCTGTTGTTCAATGAAGCGGTCCCCCTCGAAGGACACCGGAGGTAACAAACGTGGAGAACCAGCGTCGCTGGTCATTCACTACATGTCCTTTTTATCCATATTTATGTCATTATTTTGAGCGAGGTCTATATAAACAGTGCAGAGTAATGTATGACACACTTTTACAAACACATGCACTTGACTGTAGTCATTGCAATGTCGGGAGATTTTGTTACCTAACTTACGGTAATCTATTATTCGGCGTCGATTTCTCGATATGATCGATATGTAGGAGAATCTTCTTATGGGATCGGTCGAACTAAATGCTAGTGTGCTACTGAGAAGTCTGGAATGACGCAACAAACCCCTGCTTAGCACTGCATAATGCCAAACCAGACCTCATAACAGGCCGAAATAAGTGTCACATTGTCAGACTGTTTATGCATTGGACGGCATTCATTGAACACTTCAAGTTTTGCTCTTCATTAGGCTATATTGACGTCCCGATATTGATTTATGACATTTCAATGTTTTCCATCCTTTTTAATTATGAAGTTCTACGCCACATTTTACTACACTAAGTCACCAGTTATCTGTGGACAACTGGCGCCGTCTGTGTAATACATACATTACTATCAGCTTCTCTCAGATTTATGCCTCTTTCGATTTTTGTCTTGATTCATATACATTTATCAGAGTAACTCTCAATTTTTACCGCGTAAGCTGTTCCTTCGATATCTTTCATCGTGCTGCTTTAAGAAGCCCTACCTATTTGGTAGTGTTCAGTCTACTGTTTACAATATGCTTATTTTTTCTAGTAATCTGCTCCAGCGTTGTGTACAGTATTGTCAAAAAAAGCTACTGGATCTTTTGAAAATCTTCGTACTTGTTTTGAACGTATTAGAAACACTTTGCCAACACTCGATAGGGTCTCTAAATCATTGCCGTACGCATGGAAAAATTTAAAATCATTGCACTAACAGCAAATCAAAGATGAATGGATGTTGGATGTAGAGCAGTTCAACACTGCTTCGCAAAAATGAGATATTTTGTCCATTTACCAAATGTCTACATCTGGATATCTTCAGACAGATAAAGTTGAAAATTATGCGAACTTTGACAGTCGTATGTGATGTTTTCGTACTTTTAAATAGCATTATTCAAAAGTTGTTGTTGTCAGAATGGAGAGCAGAGCGCGCTGCTTCATATTTGTGAGTCACGTTTCCCACGTCTTTTTTTGTAGTTTCCTATTTTTCTCCACCTAATATATACTTACTCATAAGGTCACTCAACTATTTTTTGACTTCACAAGCAATGAATAGCTTTCAGATATCCGACAACAGCTATGCTGCTTGTAAAAAGTAATTCGACCTCTTCTGCACGGCTGATGACCAACCTCATGTGCTACGTGCGATTTTCATTACTTAACAAGTATTTTCTCTTTGTAACGGAAAAAATATGGTTGCTTGCATCAGTCTGACATTCCACAATTCTTATAAACGTTCCTCTACTTTTGTACATATATACATCTTATGTGAGAAGGAAACTCTGAGTGTAACACGCGGCATCCTTCTTTGCTCGTGCAACGCACTTTTTCAAGACCCTTTCAAGAAATTAAATTCAGCTATGAAAACGCCGAGTTTCGTCTAACAGACAGTAGCCGTGCAAACGAAGCACTCCGAGTATGGCAAAAATTTCATTTTTCTTGCTTCAGCTTATTACGGAGACCTTTCCAAAAACCAAAAACAGCGTTGAAACTGCACAGATTTAAGATTTCAATTGATTATTGCAGTGAAAATACTTTATCCAGCTCTGAGAAACCTTTGAGAATAGAGGATCGATAAAGTTCAAAAAGGCTAAAGAAATGTTAGATTACACAAGTCATATATTACTGCTATACTACCGAAGATAACTTAGCGTTCAACTTAAAATTAGGACGTCTAAACGCATAGTGATCTCCAAAACTGGTATAAAATTCTATTATAAGACTTGCGAGTTTTTTCCAAAGAGGTAAACTGATTTTGAATTATTGATGATTATTTTTTTGAACAACAAGCACTTTGAGCATATTTGATTTGACACGATTTTGAAACAGAATACTTTATAATAGCAGTCAAAATTATCTGTGTATTTGTATTACATGAAAGTACCAGTCTCTCTTGGAATTACAATCTTACATGCTGCGTAAACTTTTCCCTATTCGGAAAAAAGTGAACATAATGGAAAACATTGCAACACAATCCTGCTTCTACAAACATCAAATATCGAAATTAATTATTTGTGTCAATTTCAGAGATCCACTGTTAGAGATATTAATAGATGTTAGAAAAAAAGGATTTTGCCAAAGAAAGAAGAGAAAAGAAGAGCGTGAAGACACGCTTATAAATTCATTACACTCCATTTCTTTTGCACCGAATGGAACCAGAAATAGATGAGTGTGTAGATATCTATTTTTTTTCACGGCGGCTACTCTAGATGTCTTCAGTCCAACAATATCATCAACAATGCTAGAACCACGGTGGTCAAATTTTTCTGGAGTTATCAAAACCGGCAATTCTATGCTGCTTAGACCTTGGATCAATTTAATACAGCTGTTTGAATTAACAAGAGGACGTCGCGAATGGTTGAAATTTGATGAATAAGTTAATAAGAAAAATGACATTAATTCAACACTCAGTCCGGCCAATCACGAAAACAGTTGCGAAATCGACTTTATATATGCTCTGGCAGGACGATATTTAGCAACGTCTGCGTTGTCTTTTTCTTTTACTTAAGGGTGAAAATCTGATAAGAGACAATGTTTCAGAGGGCTAATGTAACCTTGGAGCGATACATCGGTACCTAACGATCATGTAGAACGTGAATGACTTCCAGAATTGCCACCGTGTGAGTATGAACTGAAATTGAGTCTACACAAAACGGTTTCTTCTTGCCGCTGATAGGATCCATATAAAACGTTGTGTTGTCAATTTCCCAAAATAAAAAAAGCAGTGATAACCATCACGGTCCGCTCCGCTCAACTTCAGTAATTATCTGACGGTATCGTTGAGTTTGGGATTCTGAACGCAAAAACGATTCTCTTCTAAGTGAAAGTGTTTAAAGATATTTTGAGGCGAAAGCTAACCAAACATAGCTCTTGTACAGCCCGATACACGTGTTTCGTCCTTGCAGACTTGTCAGCCGGGCAGAATTCGTCGTCTTTCGATCTTTTCATAGTCAGTTCTCTCGGGAGCCTCACACTCCTTATAGAGAGTCATCGAAGACGAACGCCTTAAATGCTAATAAAGCACTTGAAAGAAAGGCATAATATGATAAAAGTGCCAGCCAGCGAGCAGTCGAGTGCGAAAACACTCTGAGTTAGGTGAAAATTTCACTTGACATAGAGTGTAAACGTTCGTCTTCGTGACTCTCTATAAGGAATGTGAGGCTCTCGAGAGAACTGACTATGAATAGATCAAAAGACTACGGGTTCTACCCGGCTGACACGTCTGCAAGGACGAAACACGTGTATCGGGCTGTACAAGAGCCCTTACCAGTCCACATGACAATTGGCTCAAACTAAATTATTCAAAGAGTGTATACCCACCAAGTATAGATTATATGGAAATTTATTATGCAAAAATTTTTTTTAGTATTTCTAAACGGTGATCTCAAGTAAGCGACAGCGGGAAAAAATCCTTGTAGCAAAAAAAGAAGCTGTCAAATTGAAATGGCTGAAAAAAAGGCTATCTAGTTGAAGCTTTATGTTAATTCATAAGTAAAACTAACATCTTCTGTAGGAACAGACACGGAAAAAGACGGCGATCATTGGACTTTAACTTGTTCTATCAAGTCCAGTTTGGAAGCAGTCAAGCAAAGACCATCAATTTTACTATGTTTGACGAAGTGACGAGAACACCAGGCTGGATCTATAAAATTGCACATTTTAGAATCAGTTTTGCTAATACGTCAAGTAATGCTATTATCGCCGTAAAAACATCTGCACTCTTTTCTTCTTGTTTATCTCGAAGTTTGAGACGTTTAAAGTCGCTCGACAAAAGCTCAGAAAGAAATAGTCAAAACCTGAATAGTAAATAATGATCTTTGAGAACAAAGGTGTTCATCTGTGGCCAGTGAGTACATCAAATCGTTCGAAACGTGTCCTGATGCCACCAGCTCACTTTCGGAAATCTCCAACTTTTGCTTAGATATAATAAATTCTGAATGTTTATCTCCAGTGGAACCAACAGGTGAGTTGAAAGTTAACTATGTGTTTTTAAATTTTTTTGAACTTATTTTGACCCTACCACCCTGAAAGTAAAAAGCTAAAGTATTCAAAATTTTGTCATTGAAAGTAATACTGTCTCAATGTGTCATACATCCAGCTAGATTTGCAAACATCAGAATCTATGATAAAGAATAAAACGTTCGGTCCAGATCTTTTGCTTGTGTGCTCAAATATGTTTTTTCAACGCTCACGTACCTATTTTTCGGTCTCGTTCCCGGAGAGGCCAATCTTCCATATAAGTTCAGAAAGACAGAATATTCGCTTCTCAGTGATAGGCGCTAATAGTCAACCACCTTCAATAGTAATACCGTCATAGAATCATGATGATTTGGCTGTGAGATGTTTGTTAGCTTGAGCAGGATCGTTGTGTTGTGTACTGAGTAGAGATGACGTGGCTGTCCACAGTTTTTATGACTGCTAATGTTTCAACTTGAATCAAGGGTCTTAATCGAATCATTTAATGTGAGGCAAAGGTTTTTTTGAACATCGTGGGACTTTCATAAGTCTTGCTGTCGTGTGGATGTGTTCTGTAGTACTGAGTCCTGGAGACCCTGCTTGTTGGCACTGCTATTCTTGGTCCAGTGTTTTGTTGATATTGTTTGGGATGACTCGAGTAAAAAGTTTCTAGACGACGAACAACAAGCAGATGGGAAGATATTGCCAGTGTGAAGGTCTCCCTTTTTGAACAATATCACTGTTAGGCTGATTTTCCACTGATTAAGAACTTTACTACCTGTCAGATAACGAGTGAAGAACCGAGCCAGTGTGCTGATGTGGAATGGCGGAAGATTTTTCAGGTGTCTGTTTTTTTTTTCTCTGTACCAGGGGCTATTCTATTCCTTATTGACGAAATTGCGTGTTTGATTTTGTAAGGGCGAGCCGCTGGAAAAAAAAATCCATCTTGTTCTTCTTCTAATGGCGGTAAGAGGACTTGGTTATCGAGGAGATGTCTATAATTGTGGGTGATTCTTTCCATTGCCTTTCTGGAAGCTGTGTATGTCCCGTTAGGCTTCGAACTGCAATCTTCTTGGTCTTGTAACTAGCGAAGCTTTGGTGGGCACCACGAATGTTTTCCACCTTTTGCACCTCCTGCAACAATTGCTGCTCTACCTCTTCGAAACTGTCTTTTATCGCTTCTTTGCAGCGTTTTTCAAATTAGGACGTGAGCTGTGGGCGCCTGTGGCTCTTGCGATTCCACGTTAGCGTATCAGTTCAAGTATTGTGGAGGTAAACGTATCTTGATAACTTTGGAAGTGTCGACTTTCATAGCGCTAACGTGAAGATTTTAGATGATCCTACTCTTCGACTATTTTGTAGAGAATGACGGTATTTTCCCAACAACCAACCGACGATCTTTATGAATTTCAGTTCATAGTAGTTTTGAACTTTTTCTGTTTGAACTTAGCTATCTTTTCTCCTTTTCGCGTAGAATATAATATTGCCATGGTCTGATCTCGTCTAGATTTTTGAACTACAGCGACATCGATTATGCAGAACCTTCTATTTAATGAGATATTTATCTAGTTATGGTACTCTTTATTAGTTTTCTCAAAGGATTTTCACGTTTACTGCTTTGAGTGGGGCTTGTGAAATCATGAGTTACCACGGTTTTGATAGTCACAATAAACTCAAATAGCCTCGCACCCTGTTCGTTCCATTCTAGTCCGTATTTTCAAATGGAACTCTTTGGGGATCAGAAGAAATGAGACCCGCTTTTATTACTTTTCCAGCAAATAATAACCAACGTATAGCTTGCTAAGCTCTAAACGCCGAACTTCGGCGTTCACAGGGAGCTTGCCAGTCTCTCCCAAAGGGACAGGTGGAGCTTATTGATTGGAAATATTTCCTAAATGGTTCGTTTACACTTCCCAATCACCCAATTGCAAGTTTTTGGTCATTTCGACTTGCATGAATAATCATGTCATATTGGCTATGCAAAAACAGAAGTTCTATCCCTGAATCAACCTGCATTTTGGGAAGCACGTGGTTTCTTCAGATGATGTTTGATTATCCTATACATCTGAGGACTCTCCACCTGCCCTCGCGGGTAACCAAGCAAAGATTTTTCAATCAGAGAGGTTGGTTGATTGAGCAATACCTTGGCACAATAAGTATTCAGTCACTTCGCCAATGCTATAAGTGGAGTCTGATGCACCATGCAAAGATTGATGAGCGCCGAATGTTTTGCCACTTATGCATTAAATACTACGCAAAAGATGTAGAAAACTTATTAGTGGCCGCTTCCAATGCCTGTGATCTAAGAAATCCTCGAGAATGCGACACGTCACTGGAAAAAAACGATTTCTTCCGTGGCCGGCGCTCCATCTGATCGTACTCCTGGAATTTTCCACAATTCAACGCACCAACTTTAGTGAGTTCTTGACGAAATTTTCAAGATTCTTGTGCTATGATAGCGCTGGTTGTAAATTTTCAACAAATCCTGTTCTTTTCCCCAATGAAGTGATACCTCTGTAGTCGCCAATCAGAATGAACTCGACATTTGTCAATATTTCTATGAAGTATGGTTATCTGATGCCGTGCCACTTGGGTAAGTGAATACAACGTTCGTCAATTTGTGAAAACTATTTCTGTCGCTGTTTCACATCAAGCTTTGGAAATACGCATTTTAGGCATGTAAATGTGTTATACTACACGGTATCACGTAGTCTGGTAGAATTTCATAATGAAGTTTTGCATTGTTCAGTTGTTGCAACTCGTCCTTTCACCTCAAGTTGTCGCAGTCATAAGCACAAAATAGCACGAATGCTAGAAGTAGCAGTGCGATATAGAAGAAGTGTAGTCAATTTCTGAGAAACAATATCATTCAAACTCGTAGTTTTAGGATGATGCTCAAGAATACGTATGTTAAGTCTCAAAAATAAAAACGCTCATTATTGCTTGCTGAGACCATCGGGTACGGTTTCGGAAACAGTTAAGGCTCCCGACACAGTGGGTAGATGGAGCATCTTCTTTGTTTTCTGGACTCCTGGACAAAAAGATCTTTGTGCGGCTCGTCGGGTTGTGATAGTATCAAAGAAAGACGTTTTTATTGAGATGAGTCTGCTCGCCCATCATCAAATCTCGTTTTCTTATTCTTATCCATAATTATATATTATTTGCTACCATCATACAAAAAAATCAACCGGAGAATTTCTGTCGGTAATATATAATGGGAATGGAGTATGTCCTTGATTCAGAAGAGCTCCCAACACGGATGTGTCATGAAGGACGAGAGCAGGTAGGATGTTTAGATCTCGCGATAATAAGATAACATCAATTCCGAGTAATTCTGTGTATAACACTCGCACAATAGCATCGAAATCTTTGATCGAGAACCCACTGACTGGAGCCAGGTGGTTTTGATGGAACTCATGTGAAGGCAATGAAAGTCAATCTGATGAAGCTAAAATGTTTATGACAGCGATATGTCAGACTTCACTAACAATCTCTGAAGTAGACCTCTCAATGTCCAGCGATGCTCACTTGTTTACTACATGTTTAACAAATGTTCTCAGGATAGGTATGACAAGTGAAATGGTCTAGAAAATATTTAAAAGCATCATGAATGCAATAAAGTTAAGAACAAACGTTCTGCCCCACTCCCTGTTCCATGACCCATTTCCTTTTTGATTTACTCCAAATCGTACGATACGTGTGCTAAATGAAAAGGCAGTTCTTGGACGAGCTATCGGGGAGGTGATGTTAAATCAACTCATTCAACAGAGGCTAAAGTGATTTTGTAGTTCCGAAGTGTATCGACAATAAAAAACTCTGGCGCTCAACCTACTCGGGACGGGTCGGAAGTTACGCACGTTAGACCTTTTCAACAAGATGGCGCGTCTAGAATTATGAAAAAGTTGGTTCGACGATCTCGATCACAGACAGAAGAACTATCAATGACCAGGTCTCGTTTTTCGCGAATACTTTGATCGAGAAATGTAGTGTTTCTATGGTTATCGAAAAACAAACTCTTCAGTTTGAAGCAAGGCAAATGGGGACTTTGCTTTGACGTCGCTGAGATACTCTATGATATAAAGAAGAACAGTGAATAGATGTGTTACTTGCCAGTCATTTATTCTTGCTAGCTTTTCCACTCTTTATCATTTGGTCAGATTTCTCTTGACGAACCAAAAGAGCTGCTCATTTTAACATCTGCAGATCGATTTGCTGAAATCAGTCTATCTCGATGAAACAATTAACGCGAAGGTTTCCGTTACAGCAATAAATCCTTCTAGGGAAGCCAAGGAAATATAAAAAGCGACATATAAAATTTTCAAAAAGTTTTATATAAAGAGAAACTTTCATATCATTATGTGCCTCTTTCCGAGTGTAGCGATAATGAAAATGTTTCGAAAAGCACTTCGCTGAGAGAACTTAAATCATACGCATAGTCATGATTTTCTGCTAGAGGGACATGAATAAGTAATGATCAAACTTTGAATCAACTTGGTGCTTTTCCAATTAGGCTCTCATAGAGTCAGAACGAATCACACTGCGACGAAATTTGCTTTTCTGAAAGCTACTTTTTGAAAGAATAGCGATAATCATTTTCAGTTTAGCATTTGCCTATCCGAAATGTCGCGTAAGATGTGTGCCGTTCTGGGATCATTTGGTCAGCTTGGAGAGCCTGGTTATTCGCGTGTCATCCTGTCACCATCGCGACGAACAGACACTAAGACCTTCGCAATACGATTCCTTGACATTGGAATCACATCCATGACAATCATTATCAGAGAGTAAGTAGTTGCAGCATTTATTGAACAGAGCTATAATATCATTTGAAGCAAGAGGCGTAGTAGTTATGGATGTGCAATAATGCAAGTATGGGCAGTGGTTTGTCGCTGCACTAGGTCGGCACATCACTTTCGAGGGTGTCAAGTTATACCGAAATGAGTCCTACCATATATAAACATTATTAGAGCAAGGATAATCCTTTAGTAAAAATATGAACATGAAATCGGGCCTTCTTTGGTTTCTTCGCTACGTCCTCAATGATCCTTAACGCATTCCAAGCCTCTCGCATACTACTGCTTAACTTTGGAGCTGAGTCGTTTAATACATTGACTTCTCGACCTAGATGGAACTAATTCGAGAACTCGATGACGATGACTCCAATGAGCTTCTGTGGCGATATACGAAACAAAGTTGTTTCTCATCACGCCACTCTCGTCTGATTTAGTCGAGGACCGAGTTCATCAACTGACGTTGTCAAAATCGGCATTTTCTCTGACGGCTCATGCTTGGTATCACGGGAACGTTGTGATCAGCAAAGAAGCGAAGGTGTTTAAGTGCCGAATATCACCTTTCATTCTAGTCTTTTTCTATTCTACCGTGCGCAAGGGGTTTTGAAGAGTGGAATAATTCTGTCGACATAGCGTCAAAATTACGAACTTGGTTGCTCCGATGGTAATATCTTTAAAGGACGGCGATATTTTGGCTGCAAAGTGATCATTTAGCTCAGGAATTATTTTTATATGACGACTAGAGACGTTTTGTCTGAACAGAAGTTTGTGACTGCATCTGTTTCAGTCAGATTCAAAGCCTGTTTCAAGTCGATGAAGGTGAGACACAGCGGTTGCTTGTACTCTCGTAAAACTACAGTGAGTATTATTAACGTGTAGATGTGCTATCTATATATTGTGTAGATGTGGTATCTCTATATAGTAGTAAAACCTTTTCGAAACCCTTCTTGCCTTCATTGCTGCTCTTTCCAGTGTTCTGTCAGTCAGTCCTCTTTGAATAACTCTATGAAGTTTATGGACGATGGAGATCAAGCAATAAGGGGGGGGGGGTGGAGGGAAGTTGCCATGTCGTGAGGCCTTCCTTCTTAAAAAATAACACGGTTCTGCTGGTTTTTCATTGACTAAGAGTCTTGCATTCTGACATATAACGAGTGAAGAGCCGAGTCAGAGTGCTGATGAGAACAATTAGAAGGTTTTTTAAGGTGCTCAGGTTTCATCTCTTGGACCATGTGTTGCTCGATTCTTCACAGACAAACCAGAATCTTATATCAAAAGAAAACCTGTTGAATAAATTAATCCACATACATTATATATGGCGGTCTGAAGAATTGACTGTTAAAAAGATCTGAGTTTTAGTAGGAGCTAGTCTTTTTATTGCCTTTCTAGCCCTTTAACCGCTCCGCGTAGTAGTCACAGTCATCTTGATTTTGTAATCAGAGACAATTTGAGAGGCTTTGTGAATACTCTGCTCAGTCTTTGCGGCTTCGGCCATAACTGCTGCTCTTCTCGAAAGGAAGCCGGCTCATACGAATAAATAAATAGGTAGTAATTTCATGGAGAATACTTGACTTCTATGAACTGTCTCACATCTTGTGGGTTTTTCTATTGGCAGTGCATTTGACAAAATAATAAGACCATCTTGCCTACAGAAAAGGATAAAGGATAAAAGAATAAAACTATTGGCACTGATCAATCCCTGAGGGATACGCAATGCATATGTCTTCAATCTTTAACTTTGAGATGATTGAATGCATATCTAGTCTTCACAATGACTAGCGGTGGCCTCCCGCAGAACCCAGTCAGGGCTGCTTACCCTCTCAGACAAGTCTGAGACAGTCTGGTAGCAGTTTGCCGATCTCGAAGGGATGGATGGCTTGTTAAGCCATGAGAGATCGAAGTCGCTCCCGATCATTAAGGAGACGTTCGTGCCGATCACGCAGACGATACACTCGTCGTACGCAATCTTCAGGACGCATTAAAAAGGCGCCTAAGCGGGTCCCGAAAACGCTGATCAAGCAGCCGACGATCACGATGTAGATCATTCCACAGAAGTTCATTCCTGCATACCCTGAGAAAATAACCAATAACGAAGTTAACACGAGGACGCTGATTTAGGTAATTGAAATAAAAAGCAAAAAATATATACAAAAAATACAGTTGACCAGGAGGAGCAGGTGCAGCACAAGAGCCGAGCAAAATGGCTTTGCAGGTCATCGAAGACCTTATGAAAAAGATCCACAGACACTACTTGAGCTGATGATGTACGATGAGTGTGAAACATGCTATGTTTTTATTGCTATAGCAAATTGAAAACCTTTTGAAAAATCCAGCACATCCCTAAAACCATCCTTTTTCAAACTATTGAAATGTAATTGAAAGTCTAAGAAGAAAGCTTTGTTCAGCGAAAAAAGCCTATTAGTATTCCTGTATCCAAAGAGATCCACGTAGTCCTGAAAGGGCTACTGGACACGTTTCCGTTTTGTCTTCACGGGTCATTCCCATTGGCAGCTGGCTGCTGGTAGCACTGACAGCGTTTAACTGTGGTCAAGAGAAAAACAGACGAAGGGCCCCGATTGGTTGGTGTGATGTGTATAGCAGCACGTGTGATCTTGAAAGGGGTTTTCGCAAGTTCAGAGTTCACCTAAGATTCCTAGTTTTGCTCATATTCAGTATCTTGGTAAATTTGTTTATATAGCTTCCATTATTAACAATGTTCAATGATGTCGATTTCAGTGAAGCGACTTTTCCTGGAAAACACCATTGCAGCATTGGTGAAATTCGTGACATAGTGAAACAAAAAATACGAGTTGCTGTGAGTATAACCGCATAAATCACTATATATCCCTGTTTCTTCTCTTATCTCTTATATTTGAATTGAAGTAGAACGAATATTTCCTAAAGAATCGTGTCGAAACCGAAGATCTTTACAAGATGGTCATTATCGATACCAGTCAGCCTTCGGATCCAGTGATGAACTATGCTGTGGACCGTGAGACACCAGTCGATGTATTCAGTGAGTTAGTATATTCCATGAGTGATCTGAAGAATGTAAAATAATGAGGTCTTTCTGTATATTATAATTGCCATAAGTCCTTTCATGATGAGTTTGCATTGTCGTAGGTGTAAGAGATTATCGCTTGATTCCTGCTGGTGATATTTTGGTCACCCACGTTCATGCGCATATTCCAAACCCGGACATCGTCTACAGCTTCATCGTTGACATATCAAGTATGACATGAATACGATTTAATAGATTAATTGTACTATATGAGTAAATCACGGCATGCTCCAGCGGGGCTGAAACTTAATTCTGAAAGGCCTTTGTAGACATCTGAGATAGTTCCTTGGATGTGCTAGCTGATTAGCGATTTGATATGATATGTTTACAATTCCTTCCGATTAACGTAGTGAAAAGAGGAGGTGCAAGTCGATCTCAAAGAAGCGCCGATTATGGACGGTCGTTCTTATCTGACATATTCAAAGCATTATCTGTCAAATTGTATCAGTTCAAAAGAGTAAAATCTAAACGATATTCGGACCATCGGATTGTAGGTAACCTGAGGAGCCGGAGCAATCTTTGCCAGCATAATAAGACTTGCAGTGTTATCTGACATGTTCCATTTCAAAAATAAGTCAGAGTGTGGCTATGTTGAATACAGAAGTCCACGTAATCCAAAGGAACGCTCAATATAGCGTAAGTTTCACTCTTGAAGGCACTCATATTAAGATGAGAACATAAATATCTATTCTGATTCTTTTCTAAAATTTAAGTCTCGCTGCCATTTCCACGTCATTACTTTGTAAAGCCGCAGCTAGCAGGGGGCTTGTTTGTGGAGGCTTGAGTTATGTATTGCAATCAATACTCAAGGAGTGGAAAGAAAAGGATATCAACCTTGATGAATTTGTTGATTTGGTAAGAATCAATGTGCTTCAGTTAGAATGTTTGATCGATAGAATAGTGAGAAATAATACTAAACAATTTTCTTACGATTGCTATATGATTCCTATTTTTTACGGGCGAAGTCGCTGGAAGTGCAGCAATACTCATTGATAGTGAAATTAGTTTTGCAATAAAATAGTACAATATTGCTTCTTGAGTATCACCCGCAAAAAGTTTTTCTTTATTGAGCGAGATTAAAAATATGGCCGGAATTTTGGACAACAATTGTAAAAGGGGTCACAAAAGGGTACAAGCAAATAAGGATAAGGTACCTTATTGGCCGGATTGACCACACATGTGCGGCTACTGTATTAGTAGTCGAATATCAGTCATACAACGGTCTAGCAAGTATACCTTCAAGTGTTCAGGACACCATGTCTAGGTTTAATAAGAAGAGAGTAGAAAGGGGTAGAGTACGAGGCATAAAGCTGTAGGCCCACATTGAAAAACGTGTATAAACTCATCCATATTATGATGTAAATGAGCAATTATGCCTTATTTAATCAGATGAAGAAAGTTATAATAACGACATCTAAGCAAGCTGTGTATTTTAGGAACATTTTTTTGATAAGCAATGGTTCTTGAAAGCATTTTTACTTCAAGTATTTCGTGACTGTGCTGCTTACAAATGTGTGGTAAGTGTCAAGTTTTCGCTAAGCCAAAAGAAAATAAGAAAAGGAGAAAATTAATAATTCAACGTTTAGTCTTAGACAAAGTCGTGCACTAATCATCTGTTTAAGTGTGAAATTAGGGGCACGCGTATAACAACAATTAGAGATGCTCTGCATTACTCATGTGATCGCTGGTTAAATTACACACTTAGGACTAAGCAAATCTTTCATCTCTCCATTATCGGCAAATTGCTGCTAGACTTGTCTGGTAGGACACAACCCGCACTTGATTTATCAAAAGGTCATCTCAAGTTGTAGCAAAGATTAGATATATAATCAACCATCTTAGGGATTGAATCGAATGAATGGATAAAGGTACATTACCGCCACGTTTATGGCTTTGGTTATAACTCTGGGCAGAATTTGAAAGAAAAAGGTCGTAGTTAAGGAAAACTTTTGATTGAAGATAAATGTATTCTCGAACTTGAGAAAAAATAAAGAAATGTGTACCCGATTTCAGAAATATGATAAAGCGTGATTTAGACTATTATCATCGTTTTATTTGATTGATGAAGAATGGAAAAGGGATATTCGATCGTTAGTCGCTATTGCTTATATGGGAACAAATGCTACGAGTGAATTATGCGAATTGGAATGGCCAGTATAGCAAAGGTAAATCCAGGCGAGCTATCGATTTTTGAATTCCCCAACATTATTATGAGTAAACAAGCATAAAGATTAAAATACTATGCGCCTTAACCATACATTCTGGATAGATAATTAAATCAAAATCAAAATCAAATAATCAAATCAAAATGATCACTTGGAAGGAGAGCCCTAGAGGTGCACTGCGATATACACATGATTGATGGTTCGATCCTGCTCCCTCGGGCTCACCAAGCCATCTTGCCAGTTTCACTGGATAGATACCACATTTGTCAAGGAGGATAACAACACTGACATGATACAGCGGTAGGCCACCACGAGTCATTGTAAAGGTCAGATATGCGTTATATCACTTTAAACAGTTTTCGATGAAGTCGAATGCATGACGCAGCCGTCAAGGATAGATCGATGCGAAAAGCTTTGTAGTTTATCCCTTATTTGGGGGTCCGATAACGTAGTGGTAGAGATGCAGCTTAGTGCGAGCAAGCCACTACTTCAACCTTGCCCCTAGCCTGTCATGAATCGTTTCTGCTTTTGGTGGTAAAATTAATATCAGACATGTCTGACTTTTTTGAGTAAGTCGTCCAGCATTAAATCACCCTAATTAAAAAGACCTAAAATTCTTAAGCATTAGTCGAAATAGAATTCGGAGTTTCTCGGAATATGGATACCAAAAAGACAGCCGAAAGAAAGAAGTGCTAAGATAAGTCTTAAAAAAATGACCATGTTGTGTAGAAACTGCTTTCGAAAGTTGAATACAGTCCCGTAATTTTCACATTGTAATGACAGCCATTTGAAGAAAATAGTCGCCATGCTTGCATTAGGATCATGCAGAGGAAGAAGGAATGCTTTTGTGGGTATTGTACCAACGAGGACTGCGAGTTTCCTTTCAAAACATCGAAGTGTCAAAGGGCATACTAATGATGCGAAGCACTGTCAGATATATACAACTAAGTTCGCATTACAAATATACCAACACAGGTCACACCGTACAGTTTTGGAAGCTGGTAGTCCGTTACTGTCGATGAAGTCAAAGACTGCGAGTTTTAGTGACGTCAACAAAGCAAGAAAAAGGAAGGTGAGTGTTACTGCATTTATACTGAGTACTTTGAGAAGATATGGCATATGTATTTAAAATGGGTATTGACATTTTTGGAGCGATGACGTGTTAGTGAACGCGCTCGGGACAACTGGGATCCACTAGCAAATTGGTTGTACGAGCAACAGTTACCAGACGGCCTCTTTGAGAATGCCATTGCATGGTTCTACTTGCTAATTCCATGGGGAGTCTATTATTGTACAATTGTTTAGGATGCTTCACGAGCAAAAACGCGAGCACACTAAAGGTTACGATGAGATGTCCAGTTTGTTAGCCGTCATATGAAGTGACCGTTACGAAATCTGCGACTGAAATCCATGTAAGAATCCATTCACTGCCCATCTACTGACAGGATCCATCCCTGTGAGGATTTAAGTTCACTAAAGTCAAAATCGAGATCCATATTACCATGATTATTTTGCGAAGTTTACGCTGAGAATTAATTATATTCATGAATGCATGGTCCATACCTGCCAACACTGCTTCTTCGCTAGCTTTTGCGTGTTCTAGATCTTTAGCAGAGAATATCAAAGTGAGTTCTGATTACGAAAGCTTTTTATGATAACAAACAAAGTGTAAAGTACCACTAGAACTTATTTGGCTCTAGACTGCATACTTTTGACAAATTTTGATAGTTTCAATAATAAAGTAGCTATATTATTTTCTTTCCTTTCAAAATTCGCTTTTCATCGGTCAGTTTTCCATGTGTGGTGTCACGAAGACTAAATTGCAATGTTTTCTCATTGTACAAAAATACTCTGCAGTGAATAAGTGCAGTGCTTAAAGCCAACTTCTATTATTATTTCAGATACCAACACGAGCACGTTATCTGACTTTTAAGACCACGGTCGTGGTAATGTGATGCTAGGAATTCGCGTCATGGCACAAAAGCGTCAGCGATCAAGGCGCGGTCTTTCGGAAAATAATCCATATCTGGTGCGAATCACCATCGAACAACAGCGTTTGTTCAGAGGGACGCTTCGACAAACTGTTTGTCTACGGTCAGTGGCCAAACAGATTGCAGTTACTAAATAATTGCGTACATTATAACCGGTTTTCCAGAGTGCTGACAGTAATGTGGAAACACTCGAGATAACTCGCGGTCTCTACACTGGTTATTCAGCAGCTTCTAACTGTGTAGAGATACTCCCAGTCAGTTTATAGCTTATTGAGCTAAACATTCAGCATGATCAATGTCGAATCGTAGTTCATGTGTAGCCACAAAATCTATGTGATCTGTCTGAGTTCGCCATTGACGAGCAAGATCATCTATACTTGCTTACTCACCTCGACAAACCCTCACCGCGGGTAATGCAAGGTGTAGCACAAGGTCCATTTGTTTCTCGTTCGCATAATCGTCGTCCAAGGTGATGACTTGCTCCAAAACTGTGGCATCGCAAAGCCATTGTAAAGTCCTGAAATTATTCTCTATTGCGAATACTGATAGATGACGTTAAGAGGTACACGTCTGATTATCCTTCGGATGATTATTGAGGAAGACCCAAGAAATCTCTTAGAGCCTTCTCCACAGTTGATTTAGTCTATCCGTCACATGTTCTTTCTACTGCTACCCCAGCTGTCATCATTTCGTTATCGAAATACATTCTTCTCGAGCCCGGTCATGAGACAGGTTTGATCGTTTGAGCTGCGCCCTCCAGCTAGACGTTATAAGTGTTGATGTGTAAATTCTTTGTCGTAGTTGAAGCACTTGCTTAGTTCCCTGCTGCGTAACAGGACCCTGAGAAAGCAAATGAGTTTAAAAAAACTCACTGAATTTACAGAAGCACCTGAGAGTAGGTCTCTTCGACTAGAAAGCCATCCGATTCTTTGTCCTTATAGTGCACGTTCCTTATGAGCTGAGTCCGCATCCTATTTGTGTTCAGTTCGATCTGTTTAGCCAAAATAAGTAGTAAACTCATCTAAATGCAACTTGTTAGTTCAGAGACCCACTTTTAAAAAACAAAAAAAGTCGAGTAACTCGAAAGGCAATATCTAAATCTCCAAAGAATATCTCATCTATTTCTTCAGTGATTTTTGGAGAGTTATTGAATCAAGAGCACCAAAGAGAATGCGTACTTTTCCGTTATGCGCACCCTGTTTCGACCCTCGAGAAAAAGCTTATTTTTTAGTCGTTTTCAGTGGTCGATAGTCATTCGATAGCTCAAATCAAAGGATTTGAAAGGTGTATTTCACCTCTAAAATGGCTCCATTATTATTCTCAAACAAGAAAATTAAATTTCATTACTAATCCAAATATTTTCCGCTGAGCAAAACTACTTTTTGAGACTTTCAATAACCAACCGATAGAATAATCTTATGAATTCCAATGACATTTTGCTTTCTGAAACGGACTTCATAGTGCGATGTAACAGTCAAAAAAACATTGGATTTCGCAAAACTGGATCACTTCTACTGTCCGTGCCATTCTTTGATCTCTTGAGAAAAAAGGGCTTTTTGCCTTTTTTCAAGTCTTAGCAATTATTTAATAGCACAAATCTAGAAGATTTCAATTATGCACATTATTATCAATATGGCTGCATTAGTGCGCTGCAAGAGCAAAAAAAAATTATGCTACCCATTGAAATAATTCTCGCTGAACAAAGCATTTCCTGTAGACTACTATTAACCATTCGTTAGATTGGATCTCGTTAATTCTAACACTATTCTTGGCTTTTACCAATAAATTCGGTGAGTGTTGCAGAGAAAGGACTGGACGAGCGCCTGTCCTACTAGATTAGACTTAGCGATCCTCTGATCGAGGAATGAAACTTTTTCGTTCCATTCACATACTGGAAGTAGTCTACAGATAAACTACACTGCGGTCAAAAAATGTATTATGAATGCAAAAGCATAAGCCAATAATTGTCGACTGTTCATTGGTTTGAGTCAGACTATGTCACCCATATAAGTGATACCTTCGTTCAATTCTAGCTCCTCTTTAAGTCATATCATCACACTTGAATCATCATTGTGATCGCCAGTTTCCAGGCTCGTGTGCATGTGCTGAGTCAAGCTGTTGCGTGAAATGTGAATTATGTAACAGGGACAATTCTAAGAATGTCAAAGACCTTATTTCTTATGAGGATGCTTTCGGTAATTACTTTAAGTTCTATTTTCCCTTCAAATAATATACATGGTGCGGAAAAGGTTCCGTTGATTTTTTTTTCAGAAATATCAACAATAAAAAAAAACTGCACAAACAAATGAATTCATTCAAATTAAGGAATATTATGTTTATTAGATCAACAATTATAACGATTGAAAAAAAGATATTATAACAATTCCTCGAAATTGTCTCCATTTTAACCCTTACAATTACGAAGTCGTTTCTAAAAATTCCCAACGATGCTCGCACACGTTTCCATCGTAATTTCTTCCCAAGTGCGTGTCAAAGCCGACCTACTCCAAAATTGCCAGAATCGACGTCAACTTTTCAGCAAGGGTCAGCAGAAGGCCACAGTAGCGAAGATCGTGGGCCATAGTCATTTTCAAACCTCTGTGATGGTTTGAGCCGGTCATTGTGCCAGCGGAAGAAAGCCGTTAGCGTTCTCTGATAGAAACGCCAAAATCAACGCTGCTAGCTATCAGCAGCAAGTTTCACAGGGCGTACTGGAGCCTTGGAGTACTCAACGCTTTGATTCCGACGATCTTACGCTTGAGCAGAACTGGACTCCTGCGCAGTCGGCCCTCTCGACGGTTGTGGTCTCTCGGGAGCTGTTTCCATGCTTTTTGGGCAAGGAGATTTGATCATCAAGCTCACCGGGTCTCAACACAATGAATTACCCCTTGTCGTTTATACTGGAGAAAAAGGTCTCGATTACTAGTTACACAGAGCAGGCGCACTTTGAATGGAATTACAATAGAAACGTATGCGAGCATCGTTGAAATTCTCACAAGGGAACTTTTAAGTGTATAGAGGCCAAAAAAGGAAATTCTGAGATTTTGTTGCAAACTTTTCTGTGCTTATTGTTATGATTATCGACCTAAGAACGTAGTTATTTCTTCACTTGAATTAATGCATTATTTTATGCAGCATTTTTACTGAAGAAAACTTTCAAAAATTGCCAAATCTTCTCCTGTACCATGTATTTTTGGAAAAAAAAAATTTATTTCATGTGCTCTACTGCGAGCACTGGCCATGAGACGTGTTTTAGTTAACATTTCTTTCTACTTTCATCTAACTACTGAAGTTCGTGAGAAGCAAGGAGGTGCAAAGCAGAAGATATCAGGTTCGCCTAAGGCTTTCAAGTATTCAAATGAAGATGATATCTCTTTTGAGGACATCCCCATTTCCTATTTTTGTTTAGTCGCGCCCTGTCAGATCGGAACTTCGGATCCTTTTTTCATTTGCGAGATATGGTATACTCCTAGCATCGATCTCTTGACTGCGCGTTCGATAACGCCAAGTGATCTATCATCCTGCTTACGTAGTGACCACGTTTCTGCTGCATACGTTAGGGCAGGGATAATCGTCGAGTCGAAAAGGTGGGCACGCAGTCGGATGTTCTTTGTCCTCTTCACTAAATCTTCGACGCTCTTAAACGTTCCCCAGCCGATCGTTTCCTCCTGTTCAACTCTGGAGCTAGGCCGTTCATTATGTTGATTTCACGACCTAGATAGACGTAACTGGAGAATTTGGAAATGTTCGTTCCGTTGAGCGTGAATACTGTTTCTTAGCCATTGAAATTGGTCATCTTTGTGGCTGGTAGATACAAAATGATCCATAGCATCGACTCGCAATAAACATTCAGAATAGTCTTGAGAATGTTCAAAGCCTTACAGGGGTTATTAGGCCAGAGCCATACAGCTGTTTCGGAGGCCCCCCTGCATGCTACAATGCAGGGCTTGATGTGGAGCATGGGCCACTGATGAAGAGGGCGAAACCTTTGGAACATTGTACGGCTCTGGTGTGATAACCTCGATAAGGCTTCAAAACATTTTTAAGAATTTTATCAAATGTTTATTGTGAGGTTAAAAGACAGTTGATGCTATGGATTCTATGAAATTATTTTATTCTTACTTGATGTCCAATACTGTAAATTGAATCACTGCACTGCAAAAGGACATAATCACTTCATCACCTATCCAAACTACTGCAAAATAGAAGTAAACTACTTACACAAGCTTTGCCGTCCTTTCTGAAATTAGCTAGACTTGACAGTTTTTAGGGCCGGACACGTGATGAGCTTCAACGACAACCGATGGGCGAGAGCCGTTACTGACTGTGTTCCTCGAAATCCAAGCGCTCTACAGGAGG
>JAHQIW010003939.1:0-18757 GCA_019055375.1 Parelaphostrongylus tenuis | reverse complement strand
CCATCCATCCCTCCGGGGCGGTAAATTGTACCAGCAGGTCTCAGACTTGTCTGGGAGGATAGGCAGCACTGACTCGGTTCAGCGGGAGGCCACCGCGAGTCATCGTAAAGGCCAGATGTGCATTCAATCACCTCAAACGAAGTCAAAAATTGAAGTCGAATGCATGGCGCATCTCTCAGAGATTGATCAACGCCGAGAGCTTTATCCTTTTTATATGACATTGAAGGAAAACAACAGAACAATCATTTCGGTCAAATTTCAATTTCCTACACCTCCAAGGAGGTGCTCTTTGTGTAATAAGGCGGGCAAAAAATATGCATAACGTCACCACTATCAATAAAAAGGATAAAGCTCTCGGCGCTGATTAATCCCCAGGGGATGCGCCACTTTATCAAGTATCGCCTGAGGCAATCGGATGTATATCTGGCCTTTCTATTGACTCGCGGTGGCCTAGCAACATATCAAGTCAGTGTTGTTATCCTCCCTGACAAGTCTGGTACCAATTCATCGACCCCGGAGAGAAAGAATGCTTGGATGGGTCTTAGACGCCCGACTGAACCATCGATCACATGTGCGTCGCAGGGCACCTCTAGCCACTACGCCACACGCGTCCTACCACCATCAGATAATACTGAAAGCATTACCACTTTTGTACACAAAATACTGGACCATAGGCTACCTGAGTAAGAAAAAGAGAACTCACCGCTGCCAACAATGCTCTCCACTGTCTGTTCATCAGGCCACATACGCTCACGATAGAAACCTTGAATTAGAGAAAAGATCAACAAGAAATCGTCTAACTTAACCCTTCAAAAACTATATGGTACGTATCGTACCGAGCCGCGCGATGGCAAATCTCACTCGACAACTGTAACGGCCGGCGTCGCGTCTAGTGGGAAAGCAGGCAGATGGCCAGACATGCATGCACAGACATGCAGGACGCCGCCTGCCTATCAACGGTAGCCCTCAAAGGGTTAACCGCTCTTAGCAGTTGTATGATGTCATAATTATATAGTACGATAATGCTGAGTGATATATAAAGAAACTTTAGAACTTAGACGGGATTTGAACCCGCATTACACCTTTACTACGGGCGTATGCTAGCCTATTGCACTACCGCGGATTCCATTTTGCTCCTAGTCTTTTTTGGAGAAATAAACACCGACAGTTTTTCACTATTTCAGTCGTAAAAACAGCGCATTTCTCGGTAGGAGAGGTAATGACAAAGAGAATACCTCTCAGTGAGATCCGGAAAATGTTGCTCGTAGAGATTATGGATTTCAGGCACATCCTTTTTTTCGATCATTTGAGCGAAATAATCCAAATAGTCGGCGACTTCTGTCGGCACTCCATCCTCGTCCACTGCAAATTTCACTTAGATTTAGTGGAAAAAAAAATACAACGCCAGGAGTGTGGGCGAATTGTGATCTACTATAATCAGAAGGCAAATCCACTGAAAAACAGTTTTACAGAAAAAATCACGTGATTCCAGGGGATCGAGCAGACCAATAAGGGTATTCTGAGCAGCATATTCAAGCACGGGATCTTGTGCCCGAGTCGCTATTGATATTCGGCGCGGCTCGGCACGGAGCTGGTCCCTGCCGGCCTCCAATACTGCGCCAATCAATAACGAACGACCTACGGAACGCTCGAGCCTGGCTATTCTCGAGATTGCAAGAGGCGTTCAATCAATATTTTACGAGGGTCATGAAGAGGACGAAAGATTATCGAATGCTGGAAGTACTGGGATCCACAGAGCGCACAAAAGATGAAATTGTGAGACCGATCAAATCAACAAGATAGAACCTTTACATAAGTCTAAGAGCTCCATTGTTTTTGCTACTTCTTCGTAATGTTATGATATTTCGAGTACACCTCGGAGAAGTCAGTGGTAAGCTGAAATTCGACCTCAGGAGGGAGTTGAAACCCGCGTTTCACCCATAACGTGGACGCGTGCTGCCACTGCACCACACGCTTACCCACCACTCATTCCTCAAGATAAACCTTTACATTTGACTGCTTTTCAAGACCTCGCTGAGACTTTAATACGTCCTGACAGCATATTTTGACCTTTCATGAGGTCTGTTATGGCACCTATTAGTGTGAGACGTACATTTCGGCCTATTGACCTCAGCAGTAACATGACAGTGCCCTTCGGGCCAGCCAATCCCCTGTAGGGGTCAGAAACTTGGTCGCTCCATAAGTTCTGAGACTAGAGAAATAAACACCCAATCTATTAAAGGACAAAAGGATAAAGCTCTCGGCGTTGATCAATCCCTAAGGGATGCGCCCATGCATTCGACTTCAATTTTGAGCTTCGTTTGAGGTGATTGAATGCACATTTGGCCTTTACAATGACTCTCGGTGGCCTACCGCTGAACCGAGTCAGTGCTGCTTATCCTCCCAGACAAGTCTGAGACCTGTTTGGTACCAATTTACCGACCCCGGAGGGATGGATGGCCTGGTGAGCCATGAGCGCGAGATCGAACCATGACCTCGCGTGCGACGAGCACCTCTAACCACTGCGCCACACGAGCTCTACCCAATTTATTGACCAGAAGTAATTTAAACTGCATGATTTTGGTGCCATTGAATTGCGCGCATTTCTTGCAAACAATTCACTATACAACTTGTCCATAGAAGCCTTAAGATGAAGCTGTCTGGGGAACAAATCCGCTTGCTACTCATGCACAAATGACGCGTAGACATGTGGTAATGAGACGGCGCCGCGCAAGATCAATGGAGCTTCTCGTGGATGGCTCGAGCGGAATTGACCATCGACAGTGTTCTCTCCGATTCTGAACTTCGCTAACCACTTCGTAGTCTTCCATTTGGCAGCCGTATCATCACCTGAAGCTCCATTGATCTTGCGCGCCGCTTCAGTAGCATTATCCCTCACGCGCCATTCGCCCACGAGTAGCAAGCGAATTTGTTCCCATGACAGCTTCATCTTGAAGCAACTATAGGCAAGTTGTATACCAAAATGTTTGCAAGAAAATGCGCTATTCAATGGCACCAAAATCTTGCAATTTGAATTATTCGTGGTTGATACAATTCATGTTTATTGTTCTAGTGCCAAAACTTACGGAACGACCTTATATGTGACCCTTAAAGGGGACTGGTTGGACCGAAAAACTCCGTGCTACTGAGGAGACCACAGAGCCGAAAAGCACGTTTAGCACTATATAAGTGCCAGAACAGACCCATAAAAGGGTCAAAGTATTCTGTCAGGGTTTATTACAATTAAATAAACAGCTTATTTTGGCATGTTTGAGTGGAAATTAAGACTTCTCTACCACTGACCTAAGCGTCGTCGTTCCCGCTCGTAGGCCAAATCCCGTTCGGGATCGCCGTATGGGATTCGAACTTCAAACCTCGACTGACATCCATCACAGCTGCTTAAATAGGAACGACCGACTCGTACAGGAAATGAGAGGGAATACAGCTGGGATCCAGATCAGATCCATGGATTCCTAACGTACCGCGAAGAAATTGGAGCAGCGATTGTCGATGGAGCGCGTCAAGCGCTGAATTTCCCGCAGGTCTCCGATCGAAACGCTGATTGCTCAGCATTCGTCCGAAGTCGGTATGAACGCTTCAATTGCACGCTGATGTAACAATGGAGACGGGAATTGTTGTACTATAGACCTCATTTACTTCGGAACCAGGTTGCCACGTTTTTTTTAACCCTTGCGGCTCCATGGTCCCATCCTCTGCGTGTCTAACCCGCCAGTGTGTTGTGTCTAATAGTGGTGTCTAGTAATGGCGTCTAACCCCAGCGTGCCATTGTTAGACGCAGCACGCGGGGGTTAGACGCCATAGTTACACGCCACACATTGGACGCAACACGCTGGCAGGCTAGACACGCAGAGGGTTGGGTCCGCGGTCGTGAGAGTTAAAAATGGATATCTATTGTAGTAGATCATGGAGGAAGTGCTGTTGTATTGCATGAGAAACTGACTTCTACACATGTAATTGGTGCGAATTTGAGCACATCAAAAGCCGTTTCTTGTGCATCGGACGACATATCATTTGTCTACACAGCCTTCAGAATAGAACTGTCCAAGGAGGAGATTCTTCTGGTGGTACTCTTTCACTACGAATTGGGTGTCAACGCTTTTGAGGCTCATCGACAAATTATGCAAGGTGCATGGTGACGAAATTTGCGATGTTCGTACAGCTCAAAGTTGGTTCAAGACATCCCGCGAAGAAGGAGACCGACTGAGTGCCAAGCCAAGAGTGGGACGTCCAGGAGAAGTCGATCGCCATGCACTCGTCAGTCGAAGTGAAGAAGGTCCATCGATGAGATGGCGAATGTTGGCCGAATTGTTTTATAGCGATTCAGTGACGATTTGGCGCATACTCCAGGACATTTTGGAGCATCTACCGTACAGCCGGCACTTGGCGCTGAGTGACTGCCACTTATTCCGTTCGATAGAGCACTTTCTGAGGGCAAGAAGCTCCAAAATGTCCTCGAATTTGAGCGAAATCATCTGGTTTTCTTCAAATCGAAAGATCGCGAGTTTTACCACTACGGTCTATGCGGTGCCTAAATCTCTGGTTAGATGCCGATTTTTGAAAATGTCTTTTATAACGCTTCAACGAAAAGGAAACATTTGTACCTTTATTTCGAGTGTTTTCTTAAGACCGCGCTCAAATTTCAGTAGATCTCTTTATTATTATTTGAGCCAACATGTCATGTGGTCTGGTAAATGGACTCTTGTACAGCCCGATACACGTGTTTCGACCTTACAGGCTCGTCGGTCGGAGAGAACCCGTTGTTTTCCAATCTTTTTATGAGCTAATCCTCTCGGGAGCCTGCTCTCCTCACAGAGAGGTATCGAGGACGAACGTTTTACACTGTAAGTCAAGTGAAAAGATCACAGAACTTACAGTGCTTTACACTCGATTATTCATTGGCTGGTATTTTCATAATATTATAACTTCATTTCGAGTGTCTTCTTGAGTAAAATTCCTTATTTCCTTTTTATATTATTTCGAGTGTTTTCATGAGTAAAATAAAGATATAATATCATGAAAATGCCACCCAAAGAGCAATCGAGTGTAGAAACAATGTAAGTTCGGTGATATTTTCGCTTAATTTACAGTGTAAATTATTCGTCTTCGATACCTCTATGTAGGAAGAGCAGGCTCCCCAGAGGATTAGCTCATAAAAAGATTGAAAGACGACGGGTCCTGCCGGACTGACGAAACTGTGAGGACGAAACACGTGCATCGGGCTGTACAAGAGCCCGTTACCAGACCACATGACATGTTGGCTCAAATTATAATGAATAGATCTACGGAAACATTTGTGTTCCACACGCGCCTTATTCTCCTCTGACAGAACTCTTCGCTTAGTCTATCAGTACACATTCCTTAGCATAAGATTCAGCGATTTTAAAGCTGTACTTATTTTCTGGAAAGACCGTTTCTCTGCAGTGAACCAGGGAAAATAAGATGATTCACATACGCAGGCATGCGTTTTTTAGGGTAATCTGCAGGCTGGGAGGAGGAGCCAAGTCACATGCGACAGGTTTCATCACGGCTGTCTATCGATTGGCCCTTCCGCGGACTACAGAAAAGTGCGATTTTTGTAACTAGTTGCAAATTTTTCCCCACACTGGAACAAGCTCCACATTGAACGCATGACTCTGATATTAAAAATTTTCCTCTACACGTTCATATGCTTTTCGTGCTTCCAGTGAAGTAATAGTAAAGTTGCGCGGCAAATGTAAAACATAATTTTGCTTGAATTTTGAAGCGTTATACAATGGCCTTTACAAAAAACGGCCACGTAGCGCAGTAGCAAATTTAACCGTTCGAATGATTACAAACACTCTTATGAAAAGTTCTCGCCCAAATAAAGGGATCTTTTCTTCCTCCCTTGATACGTGACGCAAAAACCCTTTATGCTGCCGTATGTGTGAGTGAATGTCTTGATGTGAAATGCGACGGGTCTTCGAGTATTAATTTGCCCTTTTTCAAGTTTAACTGATACTTAAGTAAATTTTTTCTGTGCATTCTGAAAATACGACAGAACTTTTTATACAACCTATACAATTAGTACATTTCAGTACACTTAAAAACAAAAGAAAAGAACAGAAGCCATGTAGACATCAAGTTATACTAAAGACACAAACGTAAAACCATAATGAAGCGAAGGAATATCGTGAAAAGAAGTAAATAGAGATGGAGAGACTGCGAAAGTAAGGATAATCCACAGCGAGTATACTGGATGCTATGGAAATTTACAAGAACTATCAGTTTACCTCTCTTATGGTACTGTTGTGATGTTGTAATCAAGTCAAACAGAGATTGTTAGCAGATCTGTGGCCTCGATGAAATAGTGGTAGCACGTAGCCACCGTGAAGGTGAAACTCGGGTGCAATTCTCGCTCAAGGTTGAAAGTTTGGCATATCACTCAGCATCCTTGGACATATAGTTGTACCATCATAGCGCTCCTGTAACAGTGGTAAATGAAAAAAATTGCAGAGTTTATATATATATATTTATATATATATACATATATGCATGTGTATACACGTACATATGTATGTAATCATATGCACACATGTGTATGAGCATGTAACTTTATATTCGACTGTTTTTAGAGACCTCGCTCAAAATTAATACATCCTGACAGCATATTTTGAACCTTTTATGAGGTCTGTCATGGCAGTTATACAGTGCCATGTACGTGTTTCGGCCTTGCAGCCTCGTCAATTGCACAGGGCCTCTCGTCTGCCTTTTGGGGGAGAACACCCTTACATAGAGGATTTGTCGGCGAACATGGTACAATGCGTGTAAATTGAGGACATGCAGTGATACGTTATCTATGGATGATTTGATTTTACATGCAGTGTAACATGTTCGTCGACGATTTCTCTATGTAAGGGGATTCTACCCCAGGAGAGATTGGCTCAGACGAGGGGCGCTGTGCAACGGACCGAATTACGTGTAGTGCACTGTATAAGTGACATAACAGACCTCATGAAAGGCTTAAAATAATCTGTCAAGATGTGTGAATATATATAAATGTACACGGATATATAGATATATATTCATATAATCCAAAGCTATCAGCATAGGTTCAATGCCAACATGAACTTAGCAGAACAAAACCGTTGACGGTTGGTTTCGTCGACTTTGATGTTTATATCGGAGAAAGAGTGGTGGCAGAGCGGTTATTTCTCTGGTGTAGCGGTAGAAAGCGTCCCTTTATGGGTGAAACGTAAGTTCAACTCCAAACTGAAGTTCGAGGTTTACACATCGCTCAGCTCCGGAAATTATTGCCACATTTCCACTTCTGTTTACAACGCGCCATACCTCGACTCAGCTTGAACTTTATCAATCCAAATAAAATCACTAGAATCTAAAAATTTTTGCTATTGAAAGAAAATTCATTTATACTGATTGAATAGTACTCACAAGTTTTGGAGACAATGAAATTGTTGGAGGTGATGTCTCGTCTTGGACTGTAAAGGATTTCACGCATTTTACTTTATCAACATACTTGAGAAACTGGCAGTTGGTGAGCAAGAGCTCGGACGACTACCAAGAACAAAGCATTTTTTCCTAGCTAAACTCGTTCGACCTTTCCAGCTGTAGATTGTGCGGCGTGTGAACATTCGGTATGGTGCAGAAACGTCATTTCATTTGTGTGGCTTTAGGCTTCAACTAAGCGATTTCGAAGGCATTAATCTTACTAGGTTTGAATGAATGGATAAGCAAATGAATAAATGGAAACTTGTTTAACATTTTACATAACTCGCAGCCAGAATCTGCTGTGAGGATCTGAGAATTTCTTGTCTTCTAGACAAATTATACATCGTTCGATGCGCAAGAAAACGCTGAAACTCGCGCAAAATACATGTGTAAAAGCCAATTTCACTGGGAATGCGGTAGTACTTTTTCTACAAACTATTAAAATCCTTGCAGAATCTCTTCTGTGATGTTCTACCACTAAATCACAATGAAATCTCCATGGAACCTAAATTCTACTACCTAAAAAAGGAGGCGCGCCACTACCAATTCTCTTGCACGCGGTACGGCAACTGGTGTATCACACATGGCATACGCGGAGCCCAAAGGTTAATAACAGGACGAAAAAAGATGCCTCATAACACTTGGAGAGCCCTAGGTGGTCTCTATTCCTTTTGTGAGTGAGACACGTTTATGCTATCCATAAATGATGTAACAGCGTACTTTGAACATAATGAGAATGCATTACGACACATGCATTTCTCTCTATATTCTTACGTATAATATAATGGTTTGAGTGAAATATCTGTTGGAATGGACACCGTGATGTTGAACAGTTATACTCGTAAAAAGTAATATTTGTTGAGAGAATAGTTCTTTCCCATCAAGAAAAGCATTTGTAGAAGAGCATAAGAGATGAAAAGAGTCAAGGTAAAGTGGATGAGATGCACAGCAGAGTAATTTCAACAGAGTAAAAGTGTTAAGAGAATGCACTGTAAATGTCTGTGTAGAGCTGGACAATAGTTTTGGTAAGCCGTAACAATATGCGGCTCGCAGCAGATTATAATTCATAGATATCGAAATATGTCCCCACTACCACTACCACCTTCGTACACGACGACCAAGACAGAAGTAATGAATGTAATTAGAATTTCGGTAAACCTCAAACGCACCATTTTGAGGAAAATCTTACAGGGCAGTATACAATTGTGTACAGAAAACTGTGCAACATGTTGAGAAAAAACATATCAGAAACTCGGTCTTTCAAACAATGATAGGAATGTTGCTTATCAATACAGAACTATGCTGTTCTTCTCACGCTTAATTCAACGACCATCAAATTACTTTTAACCCGAAAATCTGAGTCTGTTACAAGGCATGGATTCTGTGAATATTGATCGATTAGACATCTTCTGACCAATCATTATATTTTGTCGAACAATGAATGATATCATTCCGAATGATTTTTATCAGCAACAAATCGGTATTTGAAATCTTTCGTGCTTATTTGTGAAGTTGCTCAAATGTCGAATGGTGGGTATTTTTAATGCTTGCCTTGTTGTGTTGGAACATACGAATTTCATTTACGTCTTACTTCTTCTTATTGTTACGGTTTCAGTTGAACCGCTAAAACAGAAATCTACTTGTGTGCACGAAAAGCGCGTTCGATTTGCTGCCGATGTTAAGACTGATCCAAAGCCGAAGGCTATTTCACCACCACCAAAGCCATCTGATGTAAGGACTCTTATGACGTTTTGCTCTTAGAGATAGTCACACCACAGAACTAATATAGAATTTTTCACCTCACAGGTGACTGCACCACCACCATCGGTGCCATTTGCGATCAAGGATGAAGTGGAATTACTACGATCTGGAACTGTTAACAAGCGCGGCGGTCGTGTAAAGTCACAGGCCGTAAAAATCACTAGAGATCTCCGTACTTGATACTACCGTCAAACTATTGCAGAGCACTACTAACAGTCAAAGCTCTAAAAGAATCAGTGTAAAGTTTGCTAGCCAGATCAGATCATAAAGTGATTGCTGGAAGTGTTATCATTTTAATCACAAATGATTTTTTAACGAAATCAACCGCATCAATCACAAGTTATCACAAACATTTTGCTCAGTGAGTTTTCTTTCAGTAACAGAAAATGCCCGTAAGTTATTCGACGAGACCCTCTAATCGTATTGTAATGTATACTATCCGCTTCTGAGACGTTTTAAATTACAAACTAGTAATCACGTGGCTGCATGTGTCAGAGTGAAAGGAAGTGTTGTGTAATACACGCGTGACCTTCTTCATCTTCTTCAAGGTTTGATATTGCATGCTAATGTGCATGCTTGCGCCCGTCTCATCAGTACCACACGCCCGATACTAAGAGCAGCAAAGGCGAACATGCCATACTGCTCGGCAAGCGAAATATTGCGAGTTGTACCCTCTTGTTTTTAGTCGATATTTTCCCGCTGTTATTATACTTCAACATTGCATTCATTTAACTGATCTTTCGAAATTTCGAAAAACGGTGGATAAAAAATAAGTCTATAGAAATCAGAGTTCTTTAACGAGCCTTACAAAAATCAGTCGACACGTGTAATCGTTTATTCGATCTGATCCCACGGAAATGAGGGTCACCATACTTCTGAAGGTAGCGAAGTCATGCCTATTTGTCTCTCAAAGTAAAAGAGAATGCTTACTTAATACATCAATAATCAGCCGTGACCATTGTATACAATAAATGTGCCCTCAGTCACGTCTACGATGTCATAGTGGAGTTTAATGCATTACGCATCCCTAATTGAATAATCAACACCCGAAGAGCCTAGGCTTTTGAGGTTATGTAAAAAACTCATCTTTAGGATTGAAAGTCAGACTATTATCTTTCTGCTATACAGAGTCATAGCCTATTACTGTTGGCAAGTGCATAGTGACTTCCAGTGATCGAAGACTGAATTTTCAAAAGACATAAGAGTATTGAATTGCTTTTGTATCTGCATGTCCCTCACCTTCCTCAACATGGCTCAACGAAAAAGAATGGAAACAAAAAAAAGTAGACAATAGTCAGATTAGCCGATTCACGGCGACGTCTAGAGCTTCGTATGCACGCGTATCTGCTCATTTCGGACGGTATGCATAACTCTGCTATGCGCACGCTATTCAGTGTCATTTTTGCTCGATAGTGTTGTCACTACACACTTTGCACCTATCCAGTACCTTGTGGAACAGAGATTTCATAATGGTCCTCATATATGGAAGGACATTCCGGTGTCCAACTAATACACGCACTTCGAGAGGCTCATGGTACCTGTTAGAGCTTCCAGAAATTCATATTGGTTTCTTAATTATATTTTTTGCATATGTTTTATCAACGTTTTTCAACGCTGCGCTATCACATATCTTTGCGAGAGATTTCGAGATCTTCCTCTCTGTGCAAACAAACTGTAACATAAATTGCGTTGTTGACAAACTTTGAAATTTAGAGTTTCTGAAGTCAAAAAGCCATTCTGACAACTGAATTCAAATTCGGAAGCAATGCAGCCATATGGTTCGAAACGAGCTATGGCGTAATCGAAGTGTTGTCGAATTGAGTGCACAATTCAAGGTTGTCTTGGAAAAATTTTATCATACGAGAACGATCTTGAAAATAAGAAGCTCAAAAGCTACCTCCTTCCATTGACTAGATGAATTGGAAGTTACGGTAAAATGAAATACATGGAGAACCGATCTACAACTTGCAACTAATCAGGGAGTAGGTCCCAGAAGACATAAAAGTCCAGACAACTCAATTGGATGCTGCTCAGAATAGAAAACCATGAAAAAGTCCGCCGTTTTGGGGAATCTCAACCGTATTGTGACGGGCAATGACAACGGGGTCCCCTTCATGACAGTCAACGACGATCTGTTCAGTGATTGGATGGCGATGAAGCTTCGAATCCCACAGCCGAACTTCCACCAAGAATGTCATGTTGAGCGTTTGTGCTCTGCTGCTGGTTTTCATCACAGCTTCCTGACATATGAAACGATTACAGTAAAAGAGTCCGTCCAGTATTTCGAAGAAATACACTAGAAACTTAGACGGCTGCTCGTCTCGTTGCTCAAATGTCCACGATAACGCGCAGCCATAAGTCGTTCAGCTGGCACTGCAAGCGGGTGAACGAGGTGATTAGTCAAATTCTGCCTTATCCACTATACACATCAGTCTTCTTTAAAAGGGTTAGACAAGGCGATACATTTTCGCCTAAATTGATCACTGCCACCCTCCAAAAACGTCATGCGAACATTAGAATGGGACGATATGGGAGTGAAAATTGACGGCCAACAATTAAACCATCTTCGCTTTGCTGACGACATCGTTCTCATATCACCAAACATCAGCCAAGCGGAACGAATGTTGACCGATTTCGAGAACACCTGTGGAAAGATTGGTCTTCAACTAAATCCAACGAAAACGATGTTCATCGAGGAACGAATGGGTTTCGAATGACCCATTCACGCTCAATGGAACGACAGTCTCCGAATGCTCCAGTTACGTCTATTTAGGTCGTGAAATCAACGTGATGAACGACCTAGCTCCAGAGTTGAGCATGAGGAAACGAGCGGCCTGGGAAACGTTTAAGAGTATCGAAGATGTAGTGAAGAGGACAAAGAACATCCGACTCCGTGCCCACCTTTTCATCTCGACAATTATCCCTGCCCTAACGTATGCAGCAGAAACCTGGTCGCTACGTAAGCCACGATGAAAAATCACTTGGCCGTTATCGAACGCGCAGTCGAAAGGTCGATGCTGGAGTATCCCCTATCTCGCAAATGAGAGAAAGGATCCGATGTTGCGACCTAAATTAACGATCGAAAATCAGAGACGCCGTTCTACACGCCAGGATATCGAAAATTAGGTTGGCCGGACACGTGATGCGCTTCAATGACAACCGATGGACGTGAGCCGTTACCGACTGGACTCCTCGGTAAATCAAGCGCTATACAGAAAGACCACCGACCCGATGTTACGATTTCTTCACGAAAAGCATAGAAGAAAGACATGATGCTAAACGAATTCTCAGAGCAACGAGGAACCACTGGGCTACTCTTGCACGCGATAGGGAAAAATGGTAAAGTTGCTGGTACCCGCTCGATTCACTCGACGATTAACGGAACGACAGGTATTACAGGTGACACATATGTTTTGGCATAAGAGCAATAAAGACCAGAACTATCACGGCGATTTTGCATGATTTTAGTACCGTTCAATTTCGCATTTTCTTGCGAACATTTTCGTATTCAACTGGCCTAAGCTTGCTTTGAGATGGAGTGTCGTGGGAACATTGCTCGCTTGTTGCTCATACCACGAATGGAGCTTAGGGGAAACTGTTAGTTAAGCGTCGCACAGATTTATGGAGCTCGGATCAAGCTCCATCTCAAAGCAATTACAGGCAAAACTTCTCTACCAAATGCCGAGGAAATGTGCAATTAAACGATATCGAGGTTCACGCAAATTGTCATTGCTCGACTGTTGCAAAACCAATCGTAAACGTCATAAAAGAGCTGAGGTGGAAGGTTTCAAGAGGTTTATTCTTACCCACCTCGCTCTCTCAACAATGCACTGTCAGATTACCAATTAACATGACCAAATTCAGATTACAAATTAGCAAATTGAAACAATGGCTTTATTCGGGTACAAAAGTCATCTTCAAAGTCCTATATAAACCAATATATCAAATATTTTGTATTTGAAAAATATGTCAATAAATAGTGTTTCAACGTATTTCAAAGAATTTTCATATCTTCATGTATACTGTCACTACAGCAGAAAAAAAGCGGCGAAGTCATTATTGTACACTTATTAGCTAGTTTCCTTCTAGTTTGGCATATTCTGAACAATAAGTTTTCTTTGCATCACGAATGGCGTACTGCGAACAGCAGTCTCTACTCTCTCATTATTAGTTCATTCAATAGAAATGGGCTTTGAGAGATCGCCTTTCCCGCTAGTGTACTGGATATTTCCATGAAGTGATGGAAATGTGGCCACTTCACTCACTGCTCTTACCAACGCGCTTGTTGGGTTATCGGGTCTATTTACTTGTAGAACTTAAATCCAGTTTGGCTTAGAAGACATATGAGTACTACCAAATCCATATGTGGCCCAAGACTAACTTACGTGGTTACGGTCAACACGTGTTTAATCTCTCCCTACGCGACTTATGGACAGATATTACATTGTTTCAAGGCTACCAAACTTAATATCTCTCATACGCAAGGGATTTATGCGTACTGAGGCAAAACGATAGCGTTTGAATTGATAACGGTATTGATAACAAGTGAAAACAATTAAAAACACTCTCATATCATTATCATAAAAAACTACTCTCAATTTATGCAAAGAGGCATACCTCATTGTTAGTATGAATAAACCGTAGAAAGGTGGGTTTGGTTGATTTTTCTTTCTCATAGCATTTTTTGTGGCAATGAGAAGTGAAGTAGGAAGAACTTTCAAGAAGGAGAACGTGCAGAAGTTTTCGTAGTATTACAGCTTTTGAAAATCATCCTCAAAACTGTACTACGATGTTCACTTCAGATATTTTACTGTGTTTTTCATGTGGGCCATTTTTAGCTCAAGATGTTATCCAGTCACAAATCTCAAGACAAATCGACGAATGATCCAATTTAAAGAATTGAAGAACCATGACACTCAACTGAATCAATCACTTACCACAGCCAAAGAAACCACAGTAACAACACCATCAAGCAATTACGAAGTAAGTCCTGTGATGCAGTATACGTCGCACATAAGATAACGTTGAAATCGCACACAAATATCTGAATATCCAAACCCAAAGTGAAACAAAGGGAGATTTGCACTGCTCAACAGTGATTACTAGGCATATTGAAAGTTGAGCGTGATTTTAAGAAAAAGCTCGAAACGAATGGTTTATATATTCAACGATACCAGCCAAGAGCAGTTGAGTGTACAACACTTTCCATTTAAATAGAATTGTTTTTATTTCACCGCTTTAGCGGTGGTAAAAATTCATATGTTTACCCAGTAATGCAGAGTGATGTGGAAAACTTTCGCGTCGGGCGGGACTAGAACCCGCACCTCATTCTTTCCGGCAGCGCGTGCTTTAACCGCTACACTACTGACGCCCATTTTGCACAGCACTCTTTCTACGCTACAGCGTATCTATCTCACAGCATATATATATATATATATATCACCTGTATCACCTGTCGTCCCGTTGATCGTCGAGTGACTCGAGCGGGTACCAGCAACTCTTCCATTTTTCCCTATCGCGTGCAAGAGTAGCCCAGTGGGTCCTCCTTGCTCTAGGAATTCGCTGAGCATCATATCTTTCTTCCATCGCTTTCGTGAAGAAATCGGACCAACGGGTCAGTGGTCTTCCTTTAGAGCGCTTGACGTCCCGAGGAATCCAGTCGGTAACGGCTCTCGTCCATCGGTTGTCGTTGAAGCGCATCACGTGTCCGGCCCACCTTATTTTCGATATCCTGGCGTGTAGAACGGCGTCTCTGATTTTCGATCGTTGACGTAGGTCGGAACTTCGGATCCTTTGTCTCATTTGCGAAATACGAGATACTCCTAGCATCGACCTTTCGACTGCGCGTTCGATAACGGCAAGTGATCTTTCATCCTGCTTACGTAGCGACCAGGTTTCTGCTGCATACGTTAGGGCAGGGATAATGTCGAGTCGAAAAGGTGGGCACGGAGTCGGATGTTCTTTGTCCTCTTCACTACATCTTCGATGCTCTTAAACGTTCCCAAGCCGCTCGTTTCCTCCTTCTCAACTCTGGGGCTAGGTCGTTCATCATGTTGATTTCACGACCTAGATAGATGTAACTGGAGCATTCGGAAATTGTCGTTCCGTTGAGCGTGAATGGGGCATTAGAAACCCATCCGTTCCTCATGAACATTGTTTTCGTTAGATTCAGTTGAAGACCGTCTTTCCACAGGCGTTATCGAAATCAGTCAACATTCGTTCCGCTTGGCTGATGTTTGGTGTTATGAGAACGATATCGTCAGCAAAGCGAAGATGGTTTAATTGTCGACCGTCAATTTTCACTCCCATTTCGTCCCATTTCTAATGTTCGCATGACGTTTTGTAGGGTGGCAGTGAATAGTTTTGGCGATATTGTATCGCCTTGTCGAACCCCTCTTCTTACGTCAATGGTGATATTGTTGTAGAATGGAGATATTCTGGTCGTGAAATCTTTATAAAGCTCACGAAGGATCATTATGTACCGAGTAGGGACGCCCTGGTTATCCAGAGCCTCTATAACCGCTTCTCTTTCCACTGAATCAAAGGCTTTTTTCAGATCGATAAAAGTGAGACAGAGTGGTTGTTTGTACTCTCGCGAAACTTCAATGAGTCTTGTGATCGTGTGGATGTGGTCATGGTACTAAATCCTTTTCTGAACCCTGCTTGTTCGCATGGCTGTCCTTCGTCCAGTGTTCTGTCAATCCTGTTCAGGATGACTCGAGTAAAGAGTTTATAGACAACGGACAGCAATCAGATTGGGCGATAATTGCCTATGTCGTGAAGGTCTCCCTTTTTGAACAACAATACGGTCTTGCTGGTTTTCCATTGAATAGCCCTTGCATTCTGACAGGTAGCGAGTGAAGAGCCGAGCCAGGGTTGATGAGAACTGGCGGCAGGTTCTTCAGGTGTTCTGGTCTAATCCTGTCTGGACCGGGTGTGTTCTGTTTTTCACCGACGATATAGCATGTCGGATTTCGGAAGGAAGGACCGGTGGAACGACATATTCGTCCTCTTTCAATTTATATGACGGTAAGAGGACATGGCTAGCGAAGAGATCCGATAGTATTGGTGGATGATTTTCTCCATAGCCCTTCTGGAAGCTGTAGTGTCCCGTCAGGGTATCGGAGTGCAATCATCTTGGTCTTATAGTTGGCGAAGCCTCGCTGGGCTTTGCGAATGCTCTTCCCAGCTTCTGCAGCTTCTGCCATAACTGCTGCTCTTCTCTCTTTAAGGTCTTCTTTTATCGCTTCTCTGCATCGTTTCGCAAGTTCGGACG
This sequence comes from Parelaphostrongylus tenuis, assembly GCA_019055375.1. Lineage (NCBI taxonomy): Eukaryota > Metazoa > Nematoda > Chromadorea > Rhabditida > Metastrongylidae > Parelaphostrongylus > Parelaphostrongylus tenuis. The sequence goes on along the minus strand of JAHQIW010003939.1, from coordinate 2,232 downwards.
TAAGGTTTCGGTTGCCTGCGGCTCGTGCGATTCCACGTTGACGTATCAGCTCGAGTGTCTGCGGAGACAAGCGTCTCTTCGTGACCTTAGGACTCTCGGCTTTTTTAGCGCCAACGTGAAGATATTCAACGAGTCGATCGTATTCTTCGTCGATGTTGTCGACAACGGTATCTTCCCAAGAGACGACTAATGATTTGAATACATCCCAGTTTATGGTAGTTCTGGGACTTCGTTGTTTGAATTTAGCGGCTTTCTCTCCTCTCCTCGAAAATCGGAACGTTGCGCGAAGGAGGCGATGGTCTGATCCCGTGTAGAACTTGGGAACAACAGCGACGTCGGTCAGGCAAAACCTTCGATCTACTATGATGTGATCTATTTCGTTATGGTACTCTCCATTGGGAGACTCCCACGTCCATCGCTGAGAGAGAGGCTTTTGGAATTGCGAGTTACCATGGATGGTTTGGGTCGTCATGATAAACTCGGATGCCTCTCACCCTGTTCATTCCATTCTAGTCCGTGGGTCCCTATGTGCCGTTCTTCAGACGTTCTTCTAGGTCCAATTTTTGCGTTAAAATCTCCGACAATGATCTTGAAGAATGTATGATCTTCTCTGAAGAATTTTTTCGAGGTCCATATAGAACGCTTCGACTTCGTCTTCGTCATAGCTTGATGTTGGTGCGTAAGCAACGAAGATGGTCAAAGCCGGCATAGAACCACATCGTATATATCGGACGACTATATATATATATATATATAATATATATATATATATTTAAAAATATATTTTCATCTATATAGCTTTTACAATATCTGGTTCTTTCTAGTTATGAGAGGACAAATGAATATTCGACCTCATTCGCTAGACATAAAACTTCCATAGGAGCGCTAGTAATTTTGCGAAAGCTCAAGTCTCTGCTACATCTCCAAATAGATGAATTTCGAAAAAGCCTCTTTTGATGCTGATACAATGAAAATCCATTAAGTTTCACGCAAGCATTTTTCTCACAAGGCAGAGCACTTTCTTGGACTGTTAGTAAATTTCAGGAAAGACCGCTTCTCTGTAAGCAACACGAAAATAAATTGATTCACATGCGCGGGAAGGTATTTCTGGCTCTTTATGAGGTGGAAGGGGAGGGCGGATGTAGCCTTTTTCACATGACCATAAATCGATTCGCGCTTGGTGAGCGGCACATCTTCCTGCTGTACTATAGAGAAACAATCCTTTTAGAAAATAAACACAGCGTTGGAATCAGCAAACATTACGCTATCGAATTATTACTTACAGTCCAAAGAAGGAGCTCTGTCTGGTAAGGTGCAACGTACAAAATCTTCTCTTTCTCCTACAAACGCTGCCAAGGGCTTTCAAAAGCAAGCCCATATTACAAGTTCTTCGAAACTTGTGCTATCGAATGAGTAGTAGCAATGTAAGCAAGGAGTTCTGTCCAGAGAACTATGAAGCAAGACAAGGAAAAAAAGACGCGTGGTCGCGTGAAACATAGTTTTCTTTTGAATTATAGAGCCTTATAAAAGGTTCTTTTGAAAGACCGGCCATGGTAGGCTCTAGGAATGACTACTTACACTCCTATGAAATGTCCTGTTCAGCGAGTGAGGTTGGATATTCATTTCTCGCCTTGTAACCAAAAAGAACCGAATATCCTCTTCATAAATTGCATGCTGCTTTCATGTGGTCCATGTCTAGCTCAAGATGTCATCAGTCATAAATCTAAAAATGAACCGATAATGATCCACTTGTAGACGATTTAAAAAATTAGTAAAATTCAACCGAATTAGTTAGTTGCTACAGCTGAGGAAAATACGACAACATCGTCATTCACCAATAAATCCGAATAAAGTCCTAAGCTACGCTATCTGTTGTATATAAAGTAATGCGATAATGAGTTATATACATAAAGATTTCCTCATTAAAAGTGTGATGTATTTGGGGAACTGAGAAAGAAATCATGGCAACATTCTAGGAGAGTGTTAGTATATAATGTGAAAAGTGTTGAGCTTTTGAGCAAACACTTTACAAATTTGATAATGTAGATACAATGTTATGCTCCAAGTCATTCTTCCCCTTCAAACGGTTCCGGCATATGATAACGATGTCAGACGATCTAAGAGACAAGCACTCAGCTAGTGTTCGAAATGACTGATCCGGAGCTTCCATTGTGCTCAGCGAATGTCTGGATTCATCAAGTCAATCATCTATCAAGTATTCCAGCAAACTTA